>JAWQUT010001076.1:0-10566 GCA_033807755.1 Ellobium chinense | reverse complement strand
CACTCCCTCTCTCTCTCTCTCTTTTTCTCTCTCTCTCTTTCTCTCTATTAGCGTCTAGTTTTTTTTTGTTATCCCCTGTTTTTTCCTAGATTCTTATTCCACCACCCGATTGCTTCTTGCCTTATTCCACCCCCCCCCCTCATCCCTGGAATTGTGCCCAGATAACTCATACTAGGATCTATCTCATTCCCCTCATTGATAGTGAAGACCGATTGACCAATTCAATTTTTCAAAATACAAAAGTTTTCACGGGTATTCTATGAAAATGTTCCCGCGGTCATCTCTGACAAAATAAGAAGGTCAAAATAAATTTCATGCCAATGTGCCCTTTTTTTAAATCTGCTCTTGCAAGCCTTTTGATTCATTTATGACTAGTGACACAACTAGTGCCACTCCTAAGCACAGAAAATTTGACTGTGGCGGCATCTAAATTATCTGAAAGTGCTCCTCAAGCAAATAATTTTATACTGTCAGAATCTTAGGCCAGTGAGAGCTCACTAAACCACACAGCAGACAACAATACAAAGGCCGTCCAAACATTAATAAACAGACTCAAATAGTGGTCAGACAGATGTTCCTTTTTCTCAAATATTATTTTATCCTCCCTTTTCTAAGGTTACAGCACTGCGATCAAAGTCGGGCAGTTGTTCACACGGTGTAACAAAAGACTTTTCTCAACGATAAATGAAAAAAAGGCATAACATTTAGAGCCAATGAAAGTTATTGCATGTGGATAATTCTCTTTGCATAATGCTTACTAGCTTGCCTCTCGCTTTCCGACGTCAAGCCTTATTCCTGCGCTGACCGGACAACCAGTCATGGCGGCCCGCAGGGTGTGAATATCCCGACTTTCAAGCTGTATTTTCTCGGAAGCGCTTGGGTGAAGGAAACGGGTAAGGGGTTGAAATTTTATGAAATAATACTGTAGATTTTTTAGACTGTGAAGCAAATAGCTACCCCTGTTCCTGTGAAATCAAATTGGCAACCTGCTCTCTAGATCAATGGATTGTCAAGCTGTCTCAGATCCGAAGAGAAATTCAACTCACGCACAAAACATCTATAAATAATCACCTTTTTTTTTTCCCAAGAAAGGCATTTTGCTGGACTTTGACACACTGGAAAATTTTACCGTCTGGCTGTTTACCCAAAATAATCTCCCTGGAGTTTTGCCTCTCCAGCTAAAATACCCTGCTCCAATTTTTTTTTAAAATGCAGTCCAGTGTATATCAAATAGGCCATAAAGAGCTAGAAAAAAATCATCCAAGGAATAAAACTTACTATAGCAACTTCCATTGGAGTAAGTATTTTCATATCCCACTGGGCAGACACAGATGTATGAGCCATTGGTGTTGACACAGTTCTGGTCTGAGGGACATGCATTTGGGATGGTAACGCACTCATCCACATCCACCTCGCAGGAAGGACCCGTCCAACTGTCTGTGCAGAGGCATCCCTTGACGCGGTCACAGCCTGTTGCTCGTCCTCGGCAGTTGCAGGTCTTTTTGCAGTTCATGCCATACTTATTTTCAGCACACTCTGTAGATTGAAGTGAAAATGTGCAATATCCTATCACTTTTCAGCCTGCTTCCATTCCTCAAAAGCTGTGCATAAGAACAGTATCATCATAGTCACTGGCACACTGCCTATCTCAGAGATATGCAAATTGCAATCTGGATTATTCTTGTGCTTGATACAACCCAATACATCCATCAAATGTCACAGAGAATGCAGGTTACAAAGTCATTGGTTAAAAAAAAAGACCCCAAAAACTTGACATTGACGTTATATTCTTGCCTTATCTATACAGTTCTTTTCCTCCTCCTAAAAAGACTAATCAAATGAGATTGGCGAACTGACCATGATTGTACTGGTATGATATCCATTTAGACAAATGACCATGGTGGACATTAATATTAATTACTCCCTTAAATCATATAACTTATTTTTGTACGAAGTTTACATACATAAATTCATTATCATTCTATTATTTTACTATTCAGTTACATCTTGATAGTATGTACAAATATTCCTCACTAACTGGTAAAATATTTCCCTATGCCAAGGGCATAGTTATTATCAAGGTTCTATTGTAAATGTTTGCATTGCACTTCATTCCACTAAAGGAATGTAAATATTTTGGTAATTTCCTCACAACGCCCATATATCTCCCTCAATATGAAACATTGTCTGGTGTTTTAGGATTTTTTGACCAGAAAAAAAAAATGGCAGAATGCAAATAACAGCCAACTTTGTTTTTCCATTCAAGATGTTACAGAACACTGACAGCTGGAAATGTTCTATGTCTCAAATGGAAAGACAAGACTATTATTTACTTAATCAATATTACATAGTGAAAGACTTTACACTTCACTGATAGCTTGATCCTCTTATCCATCTGCACAACTGTCACTGAATCATCTTTACCAGATCTGGTCTTATCTATACACCTTCTTCAACTGCAGCATCTAGGTCCATATGTCTTGCTGCCAGTCTAAATGACGTTTAACCCCCTTGAAGTTAAAATCACATTGTATGTATGACACACAAGCTTAGTGTGTGTATTCTTTTTGGTTGGAAAAAATTTGACCGATCATACCTTGACCCCATAAGAAATATGACCTGCTTAAGGCATTATCTGCTTGAGGGACCTCTTTTCTTAGAAATAAAAGATAAATAAATGGTGGTCGCCAATTGCCCCTTGAGAGCCTAATTGTCTTTAGTGCCCATCTGGGCAAACTTGAGTTATCACAGGTTTCAGAGTCTTGGTATTTCAAACAATCTTTTCAACGCTGTTCTATCTTCAGGCAGTTTAAACAATCCATGTTTATTGTGTCAAACAATTTGTCTCATGACCTAAAAATAATGGGACCTCAGAGCTTTCATTTAATTTTTCACGTAAATGTAACAATAGCACTTAAGACAATTAGGATCTCAAGGGGAAGTTAACAGGCTCCATCATAGATAACAAAACAGTATCTTCAGTATCATTGGTGTCACCCTCATCTTAAAGGCAATTACACTACAGATGCATATACATTCCATACTTACCATCACATGACAGGTTATCCTCAGCGAGGCGATAGCCAGCATAGCAAGAGCAGGTATAGCTACCATCACTGTTCTCACAGGCCTGAGAGCAAAGATTCTCCTTACACTCATCAATATCTGCAAAAGGAATAACAGCACTCTCTCACAAACATGCAGTAAATGGAGACGGCATGGCAATATGAATTGTGACCTGTATTCAGAAATGAGGACTGTCAAGTCTAAGGTTTTTGTGTTTGACTCTCAGCCCATGCAGTTTATGTTGTTGTGTACTAGGGAACGACACTGCACTCCCTTTTCCCCCACTCGAAATAGGTGTACATGAATACCTGATTTTAGAGCTAGGGAAGACCAGGGGTCTGCACCGCAGTTGACCAGCAATGACATTGTTATGAGTTCCATTTGTAACATTATGTACTTACAATTGTGATGCATAGAGTTCTATGTGTTTGTATTATGAGGGAAATGTATATCACTGTATGACATTGTACATCAATTTCTGTATAGGGTAAATAACAATTTTTATTTTTCTTAATCTCCTCTTCTTTACACTGAGCAAATGATGTCAAATAATTCATCTTTCAAAAAAGCTAAAGAAAAGCTTTCCACATAGCTAGATTAGGCCAGCCTTTAACCATTACCCTGCTAGCAATGTGGCCTGCTTAACTTGGAAACACAATAGGATTGATCTGATCATCTGGGTACATATCTGTCTTAAAAAGAGACCCTATACACCTTGAAAGGCGAAATTAACCTCCTCAGACAGCTAACTGCAGACGTGTCAATAACTGCCACAGTATGTCGGACATTCAGTCTAGTAAGCATTTGTGTCCTGCTGAACCAGATCACATTTTGTGTCATCAAAAAGAACTGTGAAAGTCTGATACTTATAAAATGTAGATGTTGGTCTATCAGACATTTGGTCCAGCACTTTAAGTTTTCATCCAGAACTAGTGAATTGTCTTCGTTCAAGACAGGTGGTTCAGAACTTGTTGACATGTCTGCATTATGAGAGGATGGGAGACTTTTGTTTTGAAGGAGACTGCTGACTCTTTTAGATTAGATTATTGTTAAATTGTAGAGATTTAGACTGATTGAAAAGCAGGGAGTGCAGATGAGGTGGAAGTGATATCTCCATCCAGACCAAATAAGGGGCATTTATTTATGAGCTCAAAACAATGAACTGGTTCTTTTCAATTTACAGTCTGCTACTCCTTCAACCAATCAATTCTACAAAAAGAAAGTAATCCTCTCTGGTTCTATTAGTTTGACTAGCTTTCCCTATTGTTTAGCACTGAATGAGACACAACTCAGTAAATTCACTGACAACGGTTCTGTCTACACAGAGAGTAATGATAAGAATCCCACCTTCACAGGAGTAGCCATCAGCAGCCACCCTTTTGCCAATTTCACAGAAACACTCTGCCTTCCCAGAGTCATTGCGGCATCCATATTCACATGGGTTGGTCTGAGACAGATTGGCACATGGATCTTCTGTAGAAGAGAATAGGAAAAATAATTCATTTTCCAAATTCATTTAATATTATGACCCTCAGCGACACATTTTATATTACATGAAGTAAAATATTTAAGTCAAACAAGGACAGTAAGACAAAAATGAAAAAAAACACAGAGAAAAAAGGATCATGCAAAGGAAAGAAAGAAAGAAAGAAAGAAAGAAAGAAAGAAAGAAAGAAAGAAAGAAAGAAAGAAAGAAAGAAAATGGTAAAATGTAATCATATAAACTACAGCATGTACTGTGAGTGGTTGGATGTCAGTCAAAGTGTTTGAAACTTAAATTCACACTATGCAGAGATCAGGCAAGATTTTTTTTATATAAAGCACATCTTTTATCAAAATAATGAAATATTTTACTAGCTATGTAAATCACTCATCTGCATTACTTAATGTAACTCTATCCTCTTCCTCCCACAAAACAGACTCAAGACCAGTGTTTACCTGCAGACTTTAGCTTTTGGCATGTTGTGAGCATCAAATTCAAATTTCCACCACTTATACCTCTGCAGTTATGGGAAGCTAATCTGAGAAACAACCAGGGGCCATATGCAAAAATGCTGACTAACTTTACATGCTGGCAGTAACTCGTAAAATATCACTGATGTTTTGGGGGTTTCTTGAATTTACCACCAATGCGCAAAGTTAGAGAGCACTGTACAAATGGCCCCTGGCTGTTTCTAAGATTAGGTATATGTGGTGGAAATTTGAATTTGATACTCACCACTGCCATGTTTTAAATCCCTTAGCAATGCATTTAATTAACATTTTTTTCAGTCTATATGATATAAAAATGGACACTTGGGTAAGGGCAGGAAAATGTATTGGTGAACATCTATTGTTCAGTGCTGGTAAGTGACAGCATATTTGTATACTCCCCAAGAAGCTGAGAAAAGTACTACATAGGCTAGCCATTACGGATAGCAATAATATGACATCACATAAATGGGACATTTGTCTGCATACAATAGTTACCAATCTAATCACAATTATCATATCACAAAATGTGACACCAGAAAAGCCTCTAGCCTCATTGGTATAGAAATACTTGTAGATATGAAGATGCCAATAGCACCTGGCATAAAAATACGCAATTCTAAATAGTCCCTATAAAATCAGAAAATTGACCATTGGGAGGGGGTAAAGGGGATGGATTTTAATTTCAAAGGCTTACATAGGTGCAAATACATGTGTAGACTCAGAATAGTTGAGGTTATGCCATTCAAGTATAAAATTTGTGGTTGTTGCTAGGTGGATAAGGCTACCCTGTTCACTGGGTGAAAAGGCCTAAAATATTAGGTAGCCTGTTTCACTGCCTAAGTTCTCAAAAGCTAACTGGTTTGGGGGCATTTTTCTTCATGTCAAAAATTTGTAAGAAGAGCTAAACAACATGTTTGAAAAGTAGTTTGGCCTGGGACCGGGGGATAAGTTAATGAGAGGTGTAAATCCTAATATAGCCAACAATGAAAAAAAAAATGGCATTTTCATACCTGTAGCTTCAATTTTCAAGTTTAAAGTGTGTTGTCTTTTTTTTTTTCAGTTCATTTAGGCCAGCGATCAACCATAAGAGTATTAAGGCCTGCTAGCCTGCCTGTCGTCATCATCATCCTTGTACTTACTATCCTCCAGTTTGGTGCAGTTGTATCCGCCAATGCCGGTTTCTTCAAAACCCTCTTCACAACTACAATTGTAGGATCCCACCGTATTGCTGCAGATCTGGGCACATTGGTACTGGTTTTCAACACATTCATTGATATCTGAGGATCAAAGAGAAGACTTTGAGAATACTGTTGTGTTCTCTTAAATAAAACTTTGTTGAGATGACAGGAATGTGAATTTAGTATGGTAGGTCGAAGGATAATCACAAAACCATAATTCCAATTGTCTACCCAAGAAGCTGTGAAACTAAGATAAAGTGTAATAATGTAGCTCATTCCACTTAAGTGTGACACCATAAAAGCATGGAAGAGCCGCAGAATTTAGTAGAGGGTGCCATTAAAAGGTGCTGTTTTGTCCTTTGACTTTTTGTATCCTTTGTGAAATAAAAATTTTGCCATTAAATGAAAGGAACAGATTAACGGATTGTGACTAGTAAAACCAGCTGCACAGCAATGTACTTTCAATTTTGCTGGGGAGTCTGTGATTTGCCTTTCATCCCCAAGGCAGAGGTCACTTAGGATAAACAGCAATTTTAAAATGTCGTTTGAATGTTGGTATGTATTTTCAAAAAAAAAACCAACAGGAACAACAACAACGGAAACCTTTTTCTTTTCTTTTATCCTCTCACAGACAATACTTTATTATAAGGAGGACTTAAAAATCAATCATGGCAGACTTATCTTCCTCATTCATGAATATAAGGCATCCTGATGGATAATCTAGTACTTGGACATCCAACCTTTCAAGAAGGCAGACTAGTTTGTTTTTTTTTATTTCAGTAACCTTTTAAAGGCCATATCTAAAATGTGAAATCTTATGGAATGAATGACTACAGCATCTGACTCTAGACCAAAAGGTTGGGATTCAACTTCCACCCATGGTCACATTGTAAAAGCCTTTGGAAAGTATTTCATTTGCATTTTTCTCTGTCCAACCACCTGTCAAAAAAAGAGATTAGCTAGTTATACGCAGTGGAAGTTTATTGCCCTCTAGAGTCTATGGTACAGTAGAATCTTGATATAAAACATGCCCCACCTTATGGAAAAATATTATTATTGAAGTATACTTAATATCAAAGTCCATGTTTAATGAATTAATAGAATAATAATGAATCTGGGCATATGAAATGCATACTAAATAACAAAGTATACTTATGAATATTGAGGTTCTTCTGTATCTTTGCAGGCAATGTTTCATACCCTTGCTTGGATCCCCTGGACTATTACATCCCTGTCTTGCAGGCTCAATAACTGGAAAGTTTTTATTTGCACACTGACAGATCATAATTAGTCCTGGGCTAGTTACGGCAGTCTGAAGTCACAATTAATTTACAAAAACCAGACAATGAAGAAAACTCACCAATGCACCGATTGGCCGAAGACTTGCGGTAGCCAGATATACACCTGCAAGTGTAGCCTCCATTGGTGTTGGTGCAGACAGCATTGGAGCCACATGGATTTGGAGATGCAGCACACTCATTAATGTCTTTGAAGAGAAAATAATGAAAAGAGGCTTAAACGTTTTGTTTCATTCTTTTCTAAATTGCGCATAAGAATTTTTTAGATTTACCAACTCTTACCCATGCAAAAAGTTGGTCCATCATATTTAACAACAGAGATCTTTGGAGTTACTTTCATAGACAAAATCTACAGGTCTATCATCTTTTTCTTAGGAGACTTGTTTTCCAACAATATTTTTTCCTTAAGATATGTAGGCTTTTTATCCTTTCATCTCTTCAATTTATTTGGGGTCACCACATGGAATTGCCCAGTTCATTACCACAACATCATTAGACATAAAAAGCCAAAGTCACTAAGGTACAAAGGTTGGCCAGAAAGTCATTTTATTTAATTACCTGTACCTGTCAAGGCAACAACTTCATGTTTAAATATTTTTACTATGTTTTCAGTGTATTCGAGAAATGGAGCAATTACAAAAGACTTCCATGGAATGAAACCACTGTGAATTCAATTTCATCTTTGAAGATCTTGTTCTTTCCATCATCTGAGTTAGAAAGGATCTCTGTCTTCAGAATATGCACTGTAGCACTGTAATATTTCTTACCTTCACATTTTGTGCCATTGAGTGAATAGCCTGTAGGACATCCGCTGCAATTGTATGCAACACCTAATGTTGGCTCATCTGCTGCGGGGACATCTGTGCAAATTGTGCCCAAGGGACAGGGCCTCTGGGCACAGCCATTTTTATCCTTTTCACAGTTCACACCTGAAGGTAGATTTTAGCTGTAAGTAGGTGCCTGGCTAAAATCTTGTTTAGACCACAGGGAGATATAAAATTTTGGTGCATATATTTATTGCTACGAGGAGCAATCCAGATGCTTGGTGAGGTTTGTATCATATCTTGCAAATACAGCTAAGAGCTGTTTGCAGATATATTCAGATATCTGAGAGTCTTTACTGAGAAATCTTATAATATGCCTTTCATATATTGGATGGCCTGCACTAAATTTCTATCGCGCTTGCAGTTCTGTAACTTTTTGCATTAAAATAATATCCTTTATAAGAACACTAATCAACTGTTTGAATTTCATATATATGTGACATTTTCATGGGAAAGAAAACTTCACAAAACAAGCTAGAGTAATATCCAAATTTTCTGCCTTCTGGCCTTCCTTGGGAATATATGATGACACTGCACTGCTATTTACAATGGCAAAAAACATGGAAGAGTGGCACCCTTGAAAAGAACAGTAAGTAGAGTGCATCGACTGAAAAGCATATCATCACAGACGCAGGCAGTTTTTTTTCCATCTCATTTGAATGAGTCTTTCAGGATTGGGAAAATAACTGTTGTAGACAAAGCAAGAAAATAATGCTCTTTGGTAGTGTTCTTTAACAAATGACTTAGTGACTTACTTTGTCTATGACATTTGATAGGTGTATTGGGTGCAAGCACAAAATAGCCAGTTTGGAAATTGTCTAAGACAGGGATCTGTCTACGACTGTGACGACATTGAAGTTTGCTAGCAGCAACACTCCTTTAAATGTCCTTATAGGGGATGTGTAAGTGGTGAGAGGGTGGTGCCACAAGCAGTTCATATGGAATAATAATATTATGTCTAGTACATAGGACAAATGAAAACTTGACTGCTCTCATGTTACATCGGCTCAGTTTACAATTGTTTTGTGTCCACTTGGCAACATTCAGGGTGTATTTGATTAAATGTTAGAAGCTGGACAATGGAAGGGCAAGCATCCTTGGGAGAGTCCTTAAACTATATCTAGCAGCATTTCAACCACATCACATCAGTTGGAGGAGACATTCCCTTGTTATAAATTTGCGGGTGAATACATAAATTTTAAAATGGATTTTGGGTTTTTCTGAAATTATGCAAAATTTGGAGTGAAGAAAAGAATGGAGATCAATGCGCATTTAATGTATGTATAGGGTGGAGTTTGAAATTTAAGAAGAGTATCATTTGATCTGGAGAAAACACTGATTTAGAGATCCTCACCATTCCTTTAACCTGCTCCTAATCCTTACCCTGCTGTTAAATTCTTATCCAAGCACACACCTTGAGAGAAGCCCTGGACATTGTCATGTGGCTATAATCGCTTAGTCTGAGATGATGATATGACAGTCAGCAAAATACCAAAGGCAATATGGCACCCATGAAAAGAATTTTAATGTGAAGATTTCTGAGTAGAATAAAAGTTGTCTTGTACACAGAACAAACAAAAACTCACCTGAATAAGGTGCCTCACATATGCATGTGGCCACTGAGTAGTATGGGGTGATGACCTCCCGCACACGGGTGAAATTACAAATTCCATGCCCACTACATCCACTACAAGACAAGATTTCAATTTCTGCCACTTCAGACTGGAGATCTCCATTATCTTTTGCAGCAATTCTGAAAGAAGGAAAAAAAAGATAATGAGCAGAGGTGCGATTGATAAACATTTCATTCTCATTTTCCTCCATCTGTCTGTTGTAAAATGGATACCTGGCTACAGACAAATAAATGATATTTGTCTTGTGATCAGCACCTATAAAATGTCAGTGGCACAGTTTGCCTTTTATGGATTCGAGAAAGTCACTCAGGGGTTTCACCTGTTAGGGTAATTATTCTGTGAAGTTGCGTGGGCTTTTAGCAGGACTAAAAGATGCTCAATTCTACTCTGTGGTGCAGCATGGATAAATATATTAAAACAATCTCTCCTATTCATGCAGGGTGCATATACATTCTATACCTTTTTCCCCAGGAGGAAACGAGAGCACCACACAAAGTACCGGGGAAACAAACTGGTCATTCAGCAGACTACACAGCAAAGCAGAACAACTTAAGTCACTGGCATGCAGTGTTTTCTCCAGGTCATATGAACT
>JAWQUT010001075.1:49843-73044 GCA_033807755.1 Ellobium chinense | reverse complement strand
GAAGAAGGGCTAAGACAGAAAGTAAGTGTATTTCGCGGTGTCCTTGTACTGAGTCAATGAGTAGGAAAATAAAATTGGAAGTGTAAACACAAAGTGGAAATCAAGAGCTGTACACAGTATTACGAATACATGGTATATGTTCTTCATGTATGGGACCTGCGTGATAGGTAAACAGTAGTAGAGAGACTGATCACTCACATTGTGACAAGAGATGGTCCTTATCCTGAAAGGTTTAAATATAGAATTTACATGCTTTACATCAGTATTGTATTTGTGCTTCAATGTTATCAGACTGTAATTAAAGGTAACCTGTTCTGCCTGTCTATACTCTGTTACATATGTTTCTGTTTTCAGGTGAAACACCACCAAGGATAGAGTGTCCAGATCCCTTCAGTTATAAATTCAGAACAGGCAATGAGCACATTGTCACAGAGTTCAACCGCACTTTAGTCAAACTTCAGGATGATGTCACTCCTATTGAAGATCTGGTTGTCACGTTTGCTGTCCCCAGTTATGCTTTTAACATTACAAAGCTGCAGCCTTCCTTCCCTCCCACTCATTATTCTAACGTTTTTGCACAAGTGGAGGATGAAGATGGCAAGTCTTCTGCATGTAACCTGAGACTATTTTACGAACGTAAGTCTTTCATCTTTATTTTGTTCCATATAGTTCTCTTGTCAGTCACTATTTAGCCCTTGACACAGATTATTTGTTGGTTTGTTTTTTTTCGATGAATCATTATGAAGATGGAACCTTGTGAACCTCAATTTTGATTTGTGAAGGAAAGAAGTTTTGATGCTAACCAGATGAATGCTGGACTACATCTTGTATGCATCAGATGAGAGCCTGAATACATATTGAACACTGAAGGTTTTCTTCTGTACATGCTGAGACAGTGTGCTTTGTGCTTTTCCCTAGCTGATGTGTGTAGTCCATATTACCTTCGTCAACCACTGAATGCCACCAAAACCTGCCAGCAAAATGGGAACGGCTATACTTGCACCATCACTTGCAACCCAGGACTTGTGTTGTATAACAATCTGAATCAGAACTCTGCCACGGTGACTTGTTCTGGACCTGGTGATTCAATTTCACCTAGCACAGATTTCAAGTGTGTGTCATTAGGTAGGTGAAAAACATTGAATAGCCAGCTCTGTTGTCCTAATCTCTACAGACCCCATTCAGTAGCACATGTTGAATAAGGTAAGACAAATTTATTGTCCATTGACAAGTTTTCTTGGTTAAAGTGGGCAGAGGGCACAATAATAACTTAAAAGTTTTTGTGATATTTTTATGCACTCAGATGCTTTTCCTTTAAGGCAATGTTGAAATGAATATCTGTTCCTTAGTTGTGAATCATTCCCTTAACGGCACTGACAAAGTCCTTATTTGGCAAGAGCTGACTGTACAGCTGATTATTTGATCTTAATTTTAAAAAAAAGAACATGCTTATCTTGCCATATCATCGCTGACACACAGTGGGATTGTCTTCACCCATTTTGATATGAAATGGGAGTTTTCCCTTCTCAGTGCTAAGGAGCTGACCATAAGGCTTACTCTTATAACACTTGTTATCTCATTTGTTATAAATGTCTGATGGAATTCCATGCATAGCCTCTCATGACAAGTTGACTGGCCCTAGCTGGAATCTGAATGTGGGAAGTTTTAAACCAGTGTGCTGATTTTGACTCCTGTAACACTCACTTCTGGAACAATGGCTGTTTACAATATGCTACAAGAGTAAACATATTCATTGAGAGGGACACACTTTAGTTTCCTTAGGGGAAGATTCAAGCAAATACCTTGTAAATTTCCTTTCCAAGTTGTAAATTTATTAAAACAAAATTGTTTCTAGATTTTATATCCCTCCTTCTTGTAACAAGTCACTCATGACATTTCACACCTATAACAGAGCAAGTAATGCTAGATCCTGTTCTTGTTACTATATTTTTACAATTTATTAATGATTTATACAGTGCCCTATACATTTATGTAGAATTGTTAAATAGGCATAAAATGCGCCTAGGAAAAAGTCATTGGGTTAGGACATTTTTGTCATGCATGTTACATAAATTCCTCTCTAATTTCTGGAGACATTATAATAATGAAAACAAATGTCTTTGTATATTCTGTCAACCTGTCTACAAAGCACAACACTGGTTTTCTAACGATAAGTTTGATATTTACTTTGTGGGGTCTGTTTGTACTACTAATAAGTTTCAAAAGGAGTTTTCAATGCAGGTGATGAAATTCAGTTGACTTTGAACCAGTAATAAAAAATAAGGTCCAAAATGCTCTGTCAGGATAGCCAAGGCGTCAAGTCTAACTGCACATAAAAAGTGAATAATTAATTTTGCTATAAATTTTTTGCAAGCTTCTCCACCCAACATGCCCTAAGTTTGAAATCCTCTCATATGTAAACCTTCCTTTCTCCCTAATATGAATGAATGTGCAATGTTTTCTCCAGAAAGCACGATCACCTTATTTATGATTTACCTCTTAAATTTCAAAGTCTCCCTCGAACATTCATCGAATGTACGCCAATACTCCCTTATGTGCTGAAAAAATTGAGAAAAAAAGTCTTCCTCAAATTTGGAAGTCCTCTCTTCAAATTTATGACAAGGGGGAAATGTCGCCCCCAACTTAAATAACCCGAAGAAAAAACTTCAAGCAAATTTTTGAGGTTAGTTTTATGTGTATATCATCCACCCAAGGACGACGCTTGTCAAATATAGTTTTTGACACCAAATAGGAGGAGTGGCCAAGGAGCAGATCTGATGAAAGCAAAATAACATATTTCAAATTTTGTTGTTAAATATATGGCTGGTAAAAATTACTGGCATTAGGTTATCATACTTGGTGATTTAGTTAATATTTTTGAGTTATGGATATTTTTCATTGATAGGTGCCTTACATATTTAAAGAGCACATTGCAGACAGATCAGTTTGATAAGTAATGTTCAGTACCATATGAAATAAACATATTTTTCCATGGGTTAGGCTGTAATTTATTTAGGCCAAAGCCAATCTCATAACATATACATGTATACAATTAGGACAACATGAAAAAGGAAAAAGAACAAAAAACGTGCATAACACACTAACATTTACTAACTGGCATCTCTCCTCCCTCCCCCTCTCTCTCTCTCTCTCTCTCTCTCACTCTCTCACTCTCTCTCTCTCTCTTTCTCTCACACACACTCTCTCTCTCTCTCTCATACTCTCTCTCTCTCACACTCTCTCTTTCTCTCTCTCTCTCACTCTCTCTCTCACTCTCTCTCTCTCACTCTCTCTCTCTCACTCTCTCTCACACACACACACACACACACACAGAGAGAGAGAGAGAGAGAGAGGGGAGAGAAAATGTCTCTTTCTCTCTCCCATTCCTTCTTGCTTTCTCACACAGTTACTGTCTCTCACACTCTTTTACTCTCTCCCATACAATCTCTCCCTCTCCCTCTCTCTCTCTCTTTCTCTCCATTTCTTTCTTGCTTTTTTCACTCTCCCTTTCTCTTACACTCTCTTCACATTTGCTCACTCTCCCTTTCTGATTTTAATAATGTGAGCTGCAATTTACACAAAATCGTATTAGACATGTGGCCTTAGGTATATCCTCATTCCAAAACATAGCTCTTAATCTTTGATTTTGATGAGTCATGTTACCATGTGAATATATACTAGCGATCACTAAAAACGCATCGAAAGTGTGAGTTGTTTCACTGGGTAAATGTGTACACAGGTGAGCGATTTTCACACCTGCTATGCGTGCAAGTGTTAAAGCTCTTTTTTTGGCATTTTTTTTTGATGAGTTGATACTTACTAAAAAATAACGAGCCCCATGTGGAAATCATTGTTCTGATACATACTGGCTATATAAAAGGTCAGATTATTGTGAAATTGGGTACACACATTAAGCAAGTTTCTGTGAGCAAAACGCCAGTGTCAATTTTCATCAAACGTGATTTTTTTTTAGTCCTTTTATCATGCAGCGAGTGTCATCTCAAGGGCGATGGCAAGTGTTTGGAATGCTGTGGAGTGGAATAGCGACTAGGAAAGTTGCAAGGCATTTTAATTGTAACCAATCAACCATTGTGAAGCTGAATTAGCAGGTTCAGGCGACAGGAACCACCAATGACTGCCCCAGGCCCAGACAACCACGTGCAACAACACCTGATAAGACTTTCACATTTACGGAATCGCTTCCAGACAGCAGTCCATACAGCTGCACAAACTCCTGGAACCCTGGGACCTATCAGTGCACATACTGTACGTCGTAGACTTCATGTCGCTGGCCTTATGAACATGCGTCCTCTCATTGGCCACGTCATCACTAGGCGTCACATGATCAACAGATTGGTGTGGGCTCAACAAAATATTCGTCCTCCGAGAGCAGAATGGAGATCAACGATGTTTTCTTATAAGAGTCATCGTAATGTCTCCTTTGCAGACAGAAGAGTTCGCACCTGGCGTCGTCCAGGGAAACGATTCGCTAATGCCTGTGTGATGCAGCATGACAGGTACGGAGGGAAAAGTGTACACATGTGGAGTGGATTTTCCTATATGACCATCGCACTCCTCTTCATGTATTTAGAGTGAATGTTACTGCAGACGTCTACAACAATCAAGTGCTGAGATCTATTGTAGTGCAATTTTTCCTGAATCATGGAAATCTGCTGATCTTTCAGCATGATAACGCGAGGCCTCGCACAGCCAACGTAACAAGGAATTTCTTAGTCCAGCAACCCTTTCATGTAATGAACTGGCCTGCAAACTCACCTGACATGAATCCGATTGAGCATGCATGGGATGAACTTAATCGAAGGGCCCGCCAGCATGTTATCAACGATGTGAACGACTTGGAGCGTGCGGTCATTGCAGAATGGAATGCCATACCTCAAAGATTTTTTGAGACACTCTGCAATAGTATGCGATGCCGATGCCAAGTCTGTATTGACGCTCGTGGGAGTCACACTCCATATTGATGATGGCTGCACCTTAATTTCAATTAGTGTAACTTTTGTTATTGCACCCTAGGGGTCCTGATTAATGTCATTTTTGGAAATGCAGCGAATTCAATTCAGTAAATGCATAAGGAATTTGAAACTATGAGTATTTTAGGTACCTTCAGTTTTGCTCAATGAGTTGTGCTGTTCATACGAAACGATGTATTTTTAATGACAGCTAGTATAGAATGGAATCTGTCCACATTCCATATAAAGTTACAATTTATATTGAGCGGGTTTTAGATTTTCTTTTCTTTTGTGAACATTAATGAATGATGATAAACCAGCACTACGTCACTATTTTCAAATGCTCCACACAGAACAAAGAGAAGCATAAATGTATGATAGAAAGAGAAGTACATGGACATGGTTTTGTTTCTTTCATTATTGATTTTGCTGTTATCATAACTTATATATCCTTACAGATTCTGCTTCTCGGGGAAGATACAAGATTGAGTTTGAATACTTATATGAGAGCAAAAACGTCAGCAATGCCTGTGATCAAGACTATAGAACAGTCATCACCAACACTCTGGTTGCTCTGAATACTGAAGGCACACTTCTCCCTGACAGATTTTGCAACAATGGACAGACCCTTGTGACAGGAAATGTCAGACTTGGAAATTTAGTCATCAATGAAACCACACAAAGGGTAGATGGCCTTCACACTGTCTCAATCACATATAATTTGCTTCATTTCCTTTTTGTCCATGAAATGCATAGTGTTTTGCATTTGTAACCATAACTCTCAGGTCATCCATCAGTCTATCCATATGTAACTAGGTGGCAAGGCATACTGTATTAATTTTATCAATTCAGTAAGAGGGAGGAATGTGAGTTTGATTTGATAATTTCTGGAAGCTGTTACACATTATCTTAGGGAGTGTGTCATGAGGGATTTTACCAAATTATTGTGAAGGATTATTTTTCAGAAAGGCCAACAAAATCTACCACAAGAAAATTTCCCGTCCTCACAGGGGATCAAACCCAGGGTTTCTCAGCTTGCAAACCTGAATGTGCTACCTCTACACCATAGGAAAACCAGCTTCACTGCAGTTTAATTCTTAAATACCTACTGCCTGAATGTTGTTCCCTAATGTCCATGTGAGCAACTAGTATTCACCTGCAAAATCCAACAATTTCAATAGTTTAAAGAAACATTTAAAGATAGCTGTATTCTATGAATATTGCAAATTTTATTGACATTTGTTCCCTTAATAAATGAAAAACATATACTTTGTCAAAAATTGGCATGGAGAGGCTGTTGTTTATGACACACCCCAGATGGCACTGACAAGTGTTTTTAATTTAAATGAAAAAAAGTCTGTGATGTAACTATGGCAGCAACATAATTGTTGAAAATTGTAGCGCAAAAGTCTGTGCAAAATCTAGTGTGCAAGTATTTGCGAAATTTCAATTCCATTCATTTTGAATTGTTGACATTCAGGTTAACTAAAGTTGTTTTTATGTGGGAGGGGATGGGAGTTGAGAGGAGAGGGGAAGAGCTACAGTATATCTGGGGATGTTTAACTGGTATGTTGAATTTGCACTGTTTCTTTTAGATTTGAAGTTTATGAATTGTTTAGAAGTATAATGTAAATAAAGGCGATTGCATATTTCATAGCACATTGGGGTGCCATCGAAACCTTAGATATGGAAACCATTATTAGCAAATGCTTAACTGTGCCAGGCTTATACCAGCAGTGTTTTGATAAATTATTGTGTTTTTTTTAATGAACATCGACAGGTTTTGTCACTGTTGGTTCATGGCTCATGCCTCAACTTTTGACAGAGGTGAAAACTTCAGTCAAATTTCTGCTTTACATAGTTACCTGTTTTGCGCAGTCTGTTACTTCAAATTCATTGGCATATCATGATAAAAGTTTTATAGATACTGAGTTTCTCACATACCAGATGTTTGCTTCCCAGATTTTGGTACGATACGTCATGGAGTTTGACCATAGGGAGGAAGCTGATGATGGTGATTACAAGAACTGTGCAGGAGCTGTTGATCTTGTCTTTAAGAACCCAGCAGAGAATGAGCCACGCCTTGTTAACTTCATACCTACGATATGCGCGAATTTCAGTGTGACTTCCCACAGAGTAAAGGTGGAAGAGGGATATTCCTGTGATTTTAACAAAGCCCCTGTCACAAATCCCTCCAGTGGAGAGCAAGAATTCTGCTGTAAGTAAACAAATCTGAAAGCTTAGGGTAGAGGGCCCAGATTTCATAAGTTTTTCAGATTTATTTTACTAAGCTTTTAGATATGCTGGGCAGGATCCACATTCCATATGACTGTCTTTGCAGTGCCAGAGACTACCATTTATGGCATGGCAATGACAGCCTGAGTTAAGATTAAGGGTAGGATATAGATAGACTGGTCTATTTTAGATCTTTACCAGCAGCAATTTTCCAGTAATCTTACCTTCAATAGTTTTCAATTGGCAAATAGATCTAGATTTACATCTAAAGTAAAGGACTACCAGCTTTCAGCATTTTGTTGCTACCATCCCTTTATGTTTAGTCTTAAACACATCCGAATTTTACGAGTTAACCATACATGAATCATCAGAAACTAAGACTGCTACAGAATTTATCCATGGTAAATGTTACTATACTCATTGGCTAAAAGAAGATATGGTAAAGTAAACCTCTACTGGAACTGAAATTTATGGAACTATGAATGCAATCTATGCTCTATATGGTGGAGAATAGGCCTTACCTTGTGGCTCCCATTAATTGGAAGTGACTCCAACGCAATGATGTCATTATTGTAAGCAACTCTGGTCTTATAATGACTTGCTCTCAAACTAAATTTGAAGATTATATCATGAGACACACTACACATCACCATCCATTATTTTTTAGGATTCAACAGAAAGTACTGAACATGCATGGGTTTTTGGACCCGGATAGTGACCATGGAAATATAAAGTATCACCAGGAAGTTACCAAATTCAGGAATATAAAACATGCTACAGTGTCTTATTAATTACACAGTTAACTCACCATTGAAAGTGCATTGTATTTGGTTAACTCGTTTTCCTAAAGGACTCAGGTAGTGACTTAGCATTTATGTACTGAATGCATTGTACATAGTAATTGTGCATATTAAATGCACAATCAAGCCAGATTAAACATCAAATTTTCTGGTGCAGTTCCTGCATACATCTCTATGAAGATATTTTCTATAGCAAGTAACATAAGGGACAAATTTGAAAAGAAAAGATGAATCACACTGAGAGAAGGACGACTTTTCCCAAAGCAAGAACCAACAGTGTCTACATCATGCAAGTTACCATCTCTTAGGAAACTTCTGTATACAACTGGCACTGTCTAGCCTTGCCTTGCCTGGCCTAAGTAACTAAGCTCTACTACCAGTTCTCCTGGAACAGCCATATGATCATATCTGTTGAGTAGGAGGATGAATAAAGTTATCAATAAAGTCAGAAGAGAGACAAACAATCCATTCTGACTATACTTTAGCATCCTTTTTCATCCTTTGAGAATGACTTAGAAGTTGAGGCACACATTTAGTTGTGCCATAGTTACCATAGTAACATTGTTTAATTTAGTGATGACTATTGAGTAGTCAGTGAGGGTCTAGTGCTTACATCATCCCACTTAGTGCATCTGAAGAATGTTACTTTTTTTGTTAGTACTTAATTTTAGTCTACAGTTTGAAGATGTAGGGGAGGACTGCGAGGCAACATACATTCTAAGAATAGAACATAAGAGAGGAATCATCAAGGTGTTCCCCATATCAAGAGTTGAGAACAAAAATGTTGTATCTCCAAATTTGAAGTTTTGAGAAAATAAGCAATGAGTGTTCAAACTTCACAGGGAAATTAGAATTTCATTAAATTCTTTATAATGTCCCAGCACATTTTACTGAGCACAACCTAGGCTCATTGGAATTTTCCTGCTGTTTTTGTGGACTTGTGATATTTTTGCATAAGCTCGATTAGGGAAGCATTCAGTCTACAACGAACAAAGCTCATTCCTCCACTTCTTATTGATGGACACTGCAGACTTCCTGACATTTTACAGTGTTGTTATAAATAACTTGATCAAATACATTATTACTAGTAAGTAAGATCTATTGGTTAAGGAGCAGTTTAGTGTGATACAACAATTTTGCCCCCACTTTACCGCTCAGGGGATCTTATGAAATGAGAGATGCAACATTTTTGGATGAATTTTCCATTTTAACAGTACAGCAGCTTCTCAGCATAGAAAAGTAACAAACATACTGTTTCAAGAATGAATTTTTTCTCTTATTCTTAATGCCCACTCTCATAGGCAGTAGCATAATATTAATGTTTGCTGTCCAAAAAAAAAAAATCAATTCTTGACTCCTGAATATCCTACACACCTACAATATTACCAAAAAAAAGTATAGCAATCGTAGGCCTAATTATTTATTACACCATAGTAGTCCTGACTGTGGTAATAACTACAAAGCTAAACATTAGTGACTTCAACATTTTGGATGACCTCTATGAATTACAATAACTTTAAACAGTCATCAAAACAAAATTAGGTAAATTGCTACCTATACTCACAAATGTAGATTCAGAATCTCATTTCACCAAAGAAAATAAAATGTTAGTGTAATGAAAAGAGAGAAACATTCTAGACTTGCAACCAACCTCGTGGATTTGCTAAGAACTTGAGAATGAAGGGAAAAGACTAAGAGTTCTGGTGGTAAAACAAACTGATAAAAATTTTCTCGCCTTAAGTCTCTTGGCACAATGGCAGATATAATCATCTGTGGAGACAGAAGTCCCAGGTTGAAGTCCTGCCAGCTCGTGCTATTAACTTGTTTGTGATCCGCTTCAGTAAATCTGGGATAGCACAGAACATACTGCAAGTTTCCTCTCAACGACAGCATTTCCTTTAGAGATACAACAAAAGAGTCTCTCCAAAACTGGAAAATGGGTTCATTTTAAGAAGTTATAGCAATTTTGTAGTAAAGTTTATAAAAATTGGGGCACAGTGGTGCCTCAGAGTAATTTTTGACAAATTGGGAGATAAAACATTTTTGCTCTCAACCTGTGATATGTAACATCATCAGCCAGGTTGTTCCAGTTTGCCGGATTTAATGTTTTCTTTCTTCGTGTTACTTGTTGAATTGTTCAAATTCTCCAATTTAGATGTGATATGTTAGTTTCAGTGCTAATATTCGAATAGTTTAAAAGTGTAGTCAGAAGCAATAAGGTGAGACAAGTATTTTGATGGATTTGTGCTATTTTGGTTCTCTTCCCGGCCTTCAACTCATAGAAAACTCTTGCTCTCAAGCACTTCAACTACAGCTACAGAAGAACTTGCACACACTCTCATTCACAGGCAATTCTTAAACAAGAAATACCTGCTGAAAAGTCATTAATTACAGATTTTCTTAAGTCTTTCCTTAATTACTTATGTTCGCGGATGACATGGTTTTGTTGAGTGAGACTGGGGAAGGGTTGCAGGCAGGGCTTAACTCACTAAGCGAATACTCCAATAAATGGGGAATAACTGTGAATCTGAAGAAGATAAAGATCGTGATTTTTCGAAAAGGAGGGAAAAGAGGGAAGTTGGACATATGGTATTACAAAGGAGAGCAGATTATTTTAAATACCTAGGAATTTTATTCTCTGATTCGGGCTCATTTTCTAATGGAATCCAGAAATTAGCTGAACAAGGTAGGACAGCGCTGTTTGGGCTGAAAACGTTAATAAAAATCCTGAGATCACTCTGGACCTGCAGACAAAACTATTGAATAGTCTGGTGATGCCCATATTAAATTATTCATGCGAAGTATGGGGATTCTGTACAGCTGATGCACTCAAAAAGTTTTTTTTGCAATTTCTTAAGTCTGTTTTATGCGTGAGGAAGAGTACTCCAAATAACTTTGTATACGGAGAGCTTAGAGTGTTCCCCTTAGCTCTTGAAAGAAACGTTAGACTAATTAAGTACTGGCTAAAGCTTATTAGTGAGGGTGGTCAAATTGATAGCTATGCTAAACAAGTGTATAGAGAGCTATATCTAAAATGTAAATTAGACGTGAATACAGAAAATTAAACTTCTCTTTTGAAAAAGCTATTATTTCAGATGGGATTTGGATATGTTTGGGTATGCCAAGAAGTTGGAAATAAAGAGGTCTTTTTGAGTGAATTTAAACAGAGATCAAGGTGTATATGTGTACAGAATTGGAGTGCAGGAATGGAAGAGTATAGTGAAAATAGACTGTATAGATATATTAAACAAGATTTTAAGTATGAGAGATATTCAGAAGTAGTGAGTAATAAATCGTTTAGAATAGCCCTCACGAAAATGAGGTTGGGGTCACACAGTGTTGTGTCAGAAAGGGGACGGTGGCGAAGGCCTAGGGTGGACTTTATACTGGAATATAAAGACAGAGTGTGTACAGAGTGCAAGGAGGTAGAGGATGAATTTCACCTTTTAATTAATTGTCCACAATTTAACAGTTATAGAATAAGATACTTGCCAGCAAATATGCTCCACAGACCAAGCATGAATAAATTTGTGAAGATGTTTCAGGAACAAGGGACTACTGGTTTGAATAAATTAGCCATATTTTGCTATAATATATTAAGGGACTATACAAAATGTCTTTAAACTGTGTCAACATTTTCCTGGTACAATTCCAGCAGAGAGGACAAGGGATGGAATGAGAGGACGGTGCATATGCAGATTTGGGTGTGAAAGAGAGGATATGAATAGGAGAAAGAGAGTTTATGTAAAGATCATTCAAAAGAGAATACTGTGATATGCAAGAATTAATGTATGGGAATGTCACTGCTTTGTTAATGGATCGATTCTGTAAGGAAGATGGTGTGGTTGAACTTGTGTAAAATGTAGGTGCGAACTGCGATAGAGTACATGTATGCATGTTTGAAATATGTACTATATTTGATTAGCCTAGTGCCTAATAAAAGCTATTCATTCATTCATTCAATATGATTCATGTTCAGCCAGGAAGTTTAATTTTTGACAGTGGCTTGTCCAGAAGGCACTTACACTGCATCAGATGGCACATGCTATCCTTGTCCTCGTGGTACATATAATGAGCGATCCAACAAGACCCAGTGTGACCTGTGCCAAGACCAGACCTCAACGTACAAGGAGGGTGCCTTTCGCAAGACTGAATGCACAGGTTAGAATCAGTTTTGTCCTTGTGAATATTTACTATTGAAAACTCATAAAGTGCATTTACTCCTAAGGATAAGTTGGATATTCCTCTTGTGTGTTGCATGTCTTTCACCTGTTGAACAGCTGATGAAAAGAGGCAATAATCAAGCCGCACAATACATCAAACTATCTGGTCCAGCTTCCACAGCACAGATCTGTGAAGATATTTACCCCTAGCAGAAGTAAAGAATTCAGTAAAGAAAACACAAATCAGACAGAGAGAACAGTGGCTGGTCCTGAAACTAGATCCAAGTGTGACTTCATTATGCCAACTGCTGTGTTCAGGTGTGCGAGCCGGTCATTTGGTACTGTCTAGCCAACTGTGCCCAGGCTAAGTAACTACTATCTTTCAACTTTGTTTTGTGCAAGCTGTTCGCCGAATCACTAAATGTCTGTTGTTAGATTTCTCTGAAAACTTGCTCACACTTTGCTATGGAGGTTACAGATGTGATTTTCTTTCAACTAGAAATTAACAGTATTTAAAATACCTTCTTTGATCTTTATGAAATAGATTTAAAATTTTAGGTTATTTTTACCAGTATGAGGGCTTACTGTAAAAAAAGTTTGACTTTAAGAGATGAAAAATATGCTATAGGCATATACATAAACCACTAAAATGAAAATTATCAGATCTATCACAAAAATAGTTATCCCCATGCAGAGTAATCTGTTGCAGTGGGATGAATTTGGTGTTCAAAGGCATACAGTATTTGTTTATCAATATGCGGAAAAAGAGTGGAGACATCATTGGTCAGTTTAGACATGAATGAAAAATGGTTGTGATGTCACTAACAAATGTTTTCAAAACTGGTGCTTCTCACACTCACAAGTGTGCACACATTTTTAATACATAGGGCCATCATGTGGCTTAAAAAAATCAAAAAATAAACACACTTCGTGAAGTTCTGAATCGAGCAGGAAAATGATGTGTTTTATTGCTGTAAACTTGTAATATTTTAAAACGGAAGCCATTGTTGATTAACAAGAATGTTTTACTAATAACTGATAAGGAAATTTCTGTATGAGCTCATGCTTATCATTGAAATAATGTTTTGCATAATGTCCAGAGCCCTTTAGAGATGGTGCAAAATCAAGAGAAACCTGATAGCAGGATTTATTAATAGTTCAACAAAAGGTTGGCATAAAGCAAAGTTTTACAGACTACAGACATCGCTGTGAGCAGTCCTGCCTGGTTACCTGGTCATAGCCATTAAGAAAATAGAGAAGGATTATTAAATTCCATGCAGGCTGGGTTAGCAGGGCTTTTCTTTGATTAACAACTTGACAGTCAAAGTACACACAGATCCCACAGGATTGCTGCAGCAATAACACTTAGCCTCCTTGCGCCAAGCAATCATGATGGCCTAGTGCGTACACCATCATGCTCCTGGCATCCCGCCCAGTGCATCTGCAGATTATCATCTGATTAATTTTAATCTACAATGAGAGATGCAGAGGAGGGCAGTGAGGCAGCATACATTCTAGTCCATGGAATAAAGAAAATAATTGGTTGTATCTGATGAATTTCATTTTTGTTCTTCCTGGGACTCACTGAATTGTTGAAAGTCAAGTCACCACATTAGATGGGATGCATTCATTCCAGTGTCACTGTTGAAAGATTAGTTTATTCAGCAGCAGTGTTCTGCCACAACCATTTTGAGGGGCTGGTGTTCTTTTATGATATTAAACCTTTAAGATCTTCTTTTCTTCATTAATACAGTTGACTGCAATTTCCATCTGATAATTGCAACTTCAATTCAATCACAACAGATTTCAGAAAACAGCATTTCTACGTAAAAGGTAAAAGAGTAATTGCAGCTTTTCAGTAACCAACCTGCTTATACAAAGAGAAATGTTGTAAGAATCAAATTTAAAGCTGACAAAATAGCATGTCGTAGATTGCATATGACTATAGCATGATTTAAGTTATCTGTGAAGAGTAAGCATATGATCAACAAGGGGACAGGGTAAAGGACTGCCTACATGATTGAACTTGTGCGCCAGGAGATGGGACAATGACTTGTATCACTCATCACACTGTATAATGTCATGCCTGAAATGTGTTCAGTGGTCTTTGGTGGCTGACAGACACACTGGTAAGATCACAGACCTTTCCAAACTGTATTTATCATGGATAAGTGAATTGGCTCTTGGGAAACAAATAGCCTTCCCATCCATCCCTCTTTACAAGAAATGTCTGAGAACATCAGTGCCTCTAGGGTATGCAGAAGAGGAAGAAGATCAGTGCCACCAGGAAAAGCAGAAGAAGAAGTGGCCACAAAATCCCCTATTCCACTTAATCGTAAAAGTCGCAAATAAACATTGGTGGGGCATACAAAGACTGCTTTTCTTTGAAACTCAAGTTCACAGATATTGTTTTCCAAAGCTATCTTGGACATCTGTAACTGTTATCTTGGAGAAATTTTCAGTTTACTGGTCAGAAAGAATTGCATGCAAATTGTTTTTAAATACAAAAAATGTTTTGTAAGTATATCAGAAGTGGTTTGTCAGGTCATTAAAAAGAAAAAGTTTTTCTGCCATTCTGTTAAAACATGACAACTACATTCAAGAAAAGTAGAGACATACGAGATTTTACCAAATGATAAAAATATATTCAGGTAACAATTCAGAATTATTCTCAGAATCTGTGAGTAATTTTTATTTGCTCGTTGGAGCAGGAGTGGGTTGGAGAGGGAGTTGGGGGTTTCAAGTACAAAACAACTTGTGTATGTTATCAAATACTTCTGTACCCTCTTTTTCTTGTCTGTCTGATTGATCTTTGTGTTTTCAGCTTGTCTTTCAGCTCAGAAATAAAACTGATGATGGTCAAGTTAATTTTAGTTTCAAACATGCAGCAAAGGGCTAATTTGTATCAAAATTTGAAAAAGTAACCCATGTAATTTATGAAACATTAACTTAAGGAATAGCATAAGTGCCATCTAGAGCTGAAGAGATTATGTGAACATTAAATCACATATAAATTCTTCAATCTGTGACATTAAATAGATCAGGGAAATCCAAATCTTCATTAATTCAATCTATATTTCTGAGTAGAGGGCCATACTTTTTCAATGAACAAGTAAAATTGAGTAATAATGCAGTTTCTTCCATTTCTTTCTCTATATAACACTATAATATCACAGACCTGAGAAATTCTTGGGCATAAAAGGCACTGAAGGGGTTAAAATAAAACGTCTTAACACAACCGTAGTTGTACCGAAGTCTTGTGATCAGAACAGCAGATATTTCATCATTCTTCTTTTCTTCTCTTTCAGCAATGTGTCCAGCAGGGTCTGTCTCTGACACAGGTCTTCCACCTTGCAGATTTTGCCCAAAGGATACTTATTGGGCCAATGCTACAGCATGTTTACCGTGTCCTGCAAATACCAAAACTAGCACCACTGGAGCCAACAATCATGATGAGTGTAGAAGTACGGATTGCAATAAACCTTTCTCCCATTTATCATCTCTCTGTCTCTCTCTCTCTCTTTATCAGATATACATTGTCTTATTAGATGATGCTAATACTGTCAAAAGACTCAGAATCTAGTTCAACGCTGATCCATCAAAATAGGAAAGTTCACTCGTGGAAAAGTAAATTCAACAAAGTTTAGGTCCAAACCAGCTGGAAAAAAAGTAATAAAAAAAACTAGTGAACAGTATTTCTTGCTGCCTTTAACTCTTATGTTTCATCACTGAAAAACCTAGCCAGGGAAAGGTGCAAAATCATTCTCTTTTATGCACCACAGTATACTCCAGCTGTCTTAAAGTCATTTTAAATACTTTTGTAAAGAGTGCACAGACAAGGACTAATAAACACTGCATTGAAGTTGATTAAAAAGAATAACTCACTCAGCATTTTGTTTCATTGGCTACAGCTGAGACTGGCCAATACCTGCCTAAGGCTGACTCTAGTCAATTCAACATATTGCATAAAATCAGTTTTAATTTCCATCTTGGAGTTTGTTGTGGACTTTGTCAACAAATGTCTTGGAGATCATCAGATTCACCATTATCATTAAGGATAACTGGCACAGTATATTTAGCCTTAAGAACAACTGTTTTTTAACATGGAGAGACCAGAATCCTCATTAACTTTTGAGGGCCTTTAGCTTTTGAATGGGGACACAAATTATGACGCTTTCAGAGCTGGCTTATGATTCCAAACCAAGCGATTTCAATATTTGTATTTGATCAAAGCTATGGAAATTGATCTTATATTTCAGAGTAGGTGTGTGAAGGTAACATGGTAAACAACAGGCTTTGGGAATGCCTAGGTAATTGACACTTCAAATACAACTTACTGTTACAGGGAGCAGCAAGTAAAGCCAACAAACAGAGCTGCAGAAATTATGTTTTTTTCTAGTTTTAGTAAATAGGAGTATGGAATAAGGATGTTACCCTAGAAAAACTTCAGGACATTTTCTTTGTTTCATTTCAACAGAAAAATGTGCAGTCGGCCAGTTCAATGGAATTGATGGTTATGAAGTGTGCTTGCCCTGCCCGAAGCACTATTACTCGGATACTGAGGGAACCATAAACTGCACTGAATGTCCACCTAATACTTACACACAGAGCAATGGTAGCCTAAGTCAGAGTGCTTGCTTGCCTCTAATAAGTAAGGATGAATTTCTCCTTCAGTGTCTTTTTATTTTATGTCTTCCTACCTCATGGTTCTCTGTCTTTAACGTTTCCTAACTCTTTTGTATTATATGCACTGTGATATATGTATGTATTATCATGAAAGAAATATGTAAAATTCTATGGCACTGTCAAATCATTCCAGGCAAATAAAGGTAGATTTTATTGTAGTTTTTATTTCTTTCAAGACAAACATATATCTTTCTGCTTGATCTTCTCAAATTTTTTTTGGCACAAACATGCAAGGCAATTTTATCATAAGATATAAGGTGAATAAGTCTTGGAGTGAAATACACTATCCACAACTGGTATGCCATTAACAAAAATCTGAAATTTGGCCACATATTCTATCATGAAGTGAAGATGAACAGTGTTGGATTAATATAGTATCAGTTTGCTGTTTCATTTTTCCGCAAACTTTTGATGCTGTGTAAAAGTGTATAAACACACTGCATGTGGCTAACTGTTGAAAAAAATCCACACCTTTGCCATAGGACATTTTGATTACCATATCAGTGTAAAGCATAGTAAACAGCCCTGCCTTGCCATGCCTGGCCTTCAGAAGGCATTTAACTGTCTTTGATCAGATGATCATGAAGTGAAGGGTTGATATCTTGTCATAACAGTGTGATAATAACATTATTGAGTTAAATTAAAGTGAATTTATACCATTATCAAACTAAACAATTTTGAACCTTGTACAAGCCCAAATATTCCAATCTTCCATGAGAAGAATTAAACTTTACTTCAAAAATATATATATATGAACGTCCTGCCATTCAAAATGAATTTATGTTGCTTTTTTACCATATCAGTCATCTTATGACAGTGTAGGTGTGTACTATCAATGAGTGAAAAACTTTTTGATCTAGACTTTAGGGCTGAGATTAGTCATTTGATGTGGGATCATGTTCAGAAAACAGTTTTACAGTATAAAAGTCATCAAATAAGTTACTTACTATTCTCCCTTAAACTCAATATACAGAAAAAAACTGTTCCATTTGAGTCTTACAAAAANGATATCTTGACTTATATCCAAGACTTTTAGATGATGCTTCAGGATTTGCATATTTTGAGTTCAGTTAAAATTGCTTTAATATGAAATTGTTGGGAGGGGATTCCTTAAAAGTGCAGTTCTCATATTTATTTGCCATCTTTAATTTGCAGCCTCAACAGTGTGCAGTTCAAAGTGTCAGCACGGAGTATGTGAGACCTCACACACGCTGCCTCATGTCCTGGCCTGCATTTGTGATGATGGTAAAAGAGCATTAGACTTTGTTATAACTACATACTTGTATCTTTGGAGTGGGGAAATCCTGGGATTTTCTCAAGATGTATTTTGGTCAAGATTATTGGTCAGGGTAAACAGCAGGACATGGAATTAGAAGTGGAAAGTCTAAATGATAAACAAAGCAGAGGAAGACAAGGAGAGCAACGTCTCAATAAACCAACAAGCTGATTAGGATGCTCACAGCACTGGAAAACTATTAATGTGGATGACTTTTAAGGGACAGAGGTGGACATCCATGGTCGTCTTTGCTAGTTGGTATGGTGTCTGAAGAAGAAGCAGTAGGGTTGCAGTTAGTGTTGGGAACAAAACGCATTCTTGGAAAGCATCCCTGGCATCAGGGACCCTCTCATAGTACTTTCACTTCCCAACATCTGCCTCTAACCTGAACCCAAGCACACAATGAATGTCCCAAGACTGTGCCAATGTTATCTGTATTCATGTATATTATATTAACATTATTGTGTCAGACCTGCTGGCTGTGCTTCATAAAGACACAACATCTTGCCTTTCTTCTTGTTTTGCCTTTGTATTTCCTGTTCTTTTGTGGAGGACATTCTTCAGCATACACTGTGCCCTGTTTTTCTTAATGTTGATAAATAAACTTTTATCTTCCTTTCCTTTGTTGTGTGTAGATTGATTCCTTATTTCCTCTTGTCATAAGCTTAGGTTATTCCTTCTCATTCTGGATGGTCCAAGCCATCTATTCGCTCTCGTCCTCCCTAGATCAGCGGTGCCCTGATTTTTCAGAAAGAGGACCCGTTTTGCATTATGTTTTGGGGGCCAGCTATAACTCCAATGCATGTTCAATCATAGTGCATTAAAGATACTATAGTCTGTTGTAATTTTATACTCAGCAAGCTATATTTTAGTCTGCGGTCAGTTAGTTGGGTACCCTTTGACCCCCTGCTTGTGTGAAATATCATGTTTGTATCATAATTGGCTGTCATTAGAAGTGTCATTATCTCCACATCTGTTCTGCATTCTTCCAGTTACTGATTTTGGTTGTGTTTGTTTGGTCAGTATCATTTCCTCTCTTCCTGTCACCTGACTTCTGCTATTCTTAAACATTTAACATGGTTATTAGGAAATTCACAGCAAAATTGTTTATACTTGGATACTTCAGATTATCCATGATAGCAGTAGAAGTGACAAGATTTGCATTATCACTAGCCCCTTAGCAGGGCAACCAAGAATGTTACTTGAAGGATTTATATATTCTTTATGTATTTTACTGAAGATTATCAAACTACGATAAAAAATTATAAATAAGTTCCTTTATATTTTAAGCATTTGTCTTTGGATACTTTTACCACTGTTTCAAGTTTGTAGTATACAGAAACATGATATGACAGATTAATTATGAACCTTCTGACCAGCACGACTTTGTTCACTCTTTAAGACAAGTCAGGAGCAGGGGTTAGTTTTGAGCTTTGTGGCTGCTGATTCAGTAGTGAGAAAGAGACTATGGCATACCACAACAAAATTATATGATAGGGGATTTGGAAATGTTTTGTAAAAGCAGTGTTTTAGGATTAAAGCTAGTTACATTTTGTAATAAGCATAATAAAAGTCTAACCAAAATAGTAGGACTTGCAACAAATCTTGCACTTTGGGAATTCCTTATTAAGAAATATATATACCTCCATCTTGCCTTCTTTCCATTTTCCTCTTTTGTTTGTCCATTATAACCTAATTCATACAGCCTGGTATGGTAAATATCTTTAACCCTTTTTGCTCCCATCCTTGCCATAATAGAGGGCTTGGATGATACAGCTTTCTTTCCTACTGCAGTGTTTTGTTTCCTCTCTCCTGTATCCCATCTTCATTTCTTCATCTCTATCTTCTAGGCTGGTATGGTGAACACTGCTCTTTGCCCTTTGATCACTGTGGTTCACACCCTTGCCACAATGGAGGTATATGCACCAATACAACAGGAGGAGGGTATACTTGTAACTGCCCTGCAGGTAATGCTGTGATGTTATTACTGTGCAACCCGCTTAAGCGGGACACGCGTAAGCGGGATGCCCGCTTAAGGGAAACGAATGCCTGGGGAATGGAATTTTTGCTATTTAAATGTATACATGTGAGCAGGACGGCAACCCGCTTAAGCGAGACAACTTGGAGTCAGATCTCCATAATAAACACACTGTTTTTGACAGGAATGGTGCAATTGTCACTATCCTACTTTGTCTCAGTGCTTGTTTACCTTTGCCCATCAGCTGAAAGCCTGAGAGCTACAAAGAAGCTTGTACTGATGGTCTCGATTGCCCCCCTTACATTATGTGAGAAGTGATTGATACTACCTCCCCGTAGCCTTCTGTCAGGCAGTTGACGCATCGGCGTACGTATGGAGGAATCAGAGCAGACATCCTAGCCGCCGGTCATTTAACCCACGCAAGCATCAAGATTAAGTAAGCTTCACCCCCTGTCAGCCACACTTTATCCGTTCTTCAGCTTGGGAAGTGATTGACACTTAGGAGCCTTACCTGCACTATTGCACAACACTCGGCGGGATGTCGTTCACATAGACATGATTACCATTCATGTTGCATAAAGACTTTTTGACACATGCCGCTTGCGTCGCGCTCTGGCCAGATTTCGAGCGAGAAGTGTGACGCTTATCTTTGCCGGTGTTTACAATCTTGTAAATTTGATCCCACATTAGCTCTGATCACGTGAGGAGGCTTAGGTGCTTCCTTGAAGCCAACCAAAAATGCCGTTCCCCGCAAATAATGACTAGTAATATGCTTAGCAAGTCTACTGAAAATGCAATTAGACTGCACTAAGTATATTTTAAACAGAACAGATACAATTTAAATCTGACTCTGTTGTCACGTCTCACTGGCAACAAGTAATAATTATCCCTTAACTTGAATGAAACACACAAACCATCTAAGAAATCACTTTATAATTTATAATAGATAGTCCACCTAAGCGGGATGCCCGCTTAAGGGGAACAATTCGTAGGGAACGGAGCCGTCCCACTTAAGTGGGTTCCACTGTACTTTCTTATCAGAAAGTTTTCATTGTTACTGTATGCTGGTACTATGACATAAACAGAATGTAACATTCTAAGAAAGTGTTGCCATCTTTACATGATACAGATTGCTTGGTATTTATACATTTTTCTTCTGATATTTTTACCACAGTTTCAAGTGTGTTTTATACAGAAAGATTGATGGCATAAATTGCCCTAGCTTGAAAGTGATATCAAAATTTCTGGAGACATAATATTTAGATAATTAAAGTAAGTAAAATGACTTATATTGGTTTAGTGTTCTACGGGAAACAGTAACACACATATTTGCTGGTAATATCAAACACAGGTAGTTTGAACAAATTTGAGAGACTGAAAATTTTTTTAAACAGGTACCTCAGGAAATAATTGTGAAACTATCATCAAGCATTGCACTTCAAGCCCATGTGAGAACAATGGCATGTGTGAGAACCTGGTCAACAATTTCAAGTGTCACTGCTTGCCTGGATTTTCTGGAGACAGGTTAGTGTTGTGTTTTATAGATATTGTAGTTTTAGTTGTATGTCATTCAGTTTGTTTTTCCAAATTTCTGTTCCAAATTAACCTTTAAGATCTAGTCTGGCATACCCAGATTTAGACATATTATGACATTTCCTAATAGTAAAAGTGGTAGCTTTCCCCTAATGTTTGTGCTATTTTGTAATGAAAACTCATTATGTGCAGGTGCCAAACAGAACAAGATATTTGCCAGCCTCAGCCGTGTATGAATGGAGGTACATGCATCTCTTTGGGAAGCATTCGCTACAGCTGTAATTGTCAATCCGGCTTTGAGGGTGTGAATTGTGAGAAGAGTAAAGGTAGGTGATTGCATTTGGCATCAGATACCATCATGTTTGGAAAATGTCTCAAGATGATGATAATGATGAATTACAACAAAACTGAAACAAATTTTGGACACATTCACAGACAGATATAATCAATAATGTTTTCAAATTTAATCAGTCAAAATGCTCTATTTTTTGTCACAGAGTGAAAAATCACAAATGCATGTCATTTAATGATGTCCTGGGAAATGTGTTGGATGCACATCTGTCAAATTGTTGTTGTTAGATATGTGTTTTTATTTTTTAGCTGTGACATAATGATAGATATTTGACATTTGCTGCATGATAGATAAAATCCATGTGCTAACGTATGTTGAATTTCTTCTGCAAAAGAGATAAGCCATTGAAGTTATTGATCTCCAAGATTAAGTAAAGTGTTTTTCTTATTCATCATGTGCTTTATATTTGATTCTCCTCAGATGACTGCTACACCCATCCATGTCGTAACAATGGGACTTGTGTGGATGGTTTTCAGACATACAATTGCAGCTGCAGCACAGGTTATATAGGCAGTTTTTGTGAGCAGCGTGAAAAAAAATGCAACAGTGTCACTTGTGGGACCAGTGGAAGATGTGTTGAGGATGAGCTTCACAACAATCACATATGTGTGTGTGACGAATATTCAGAAAATACAAATGGTAAGTGCACATATTCATTTTCAACATTTTTTTTGTTTTCATTGTGAAGGAGGAGGTTGGGGAGGTGCTGTCTTGGCACATGTTTAAGTAACTTGCTCAACAGGTGCACAAATAGAGACAGGGAATTTCTTAATCTTCACCGGCTGTCGTGGGTATTTTATGCCCCAGAGAGGTTTTCAAATTTGTATAACTTTTGAACGCAGTTATTTTGCCTCCGTATTTCAGCATTCCTCAAGTTCCTAATTAGCTTCACTTTGATATATTTGGTATTTTTTAAAATTGAAAAATAAAATTGTGTATTAATTTTCACTGTGTCATTAAGGTGTCTTGGAGCATACAGGTACCCATACTTTTATATAGGGATTTTTCAATTTAGTGAGTTGGCCGTCGTGGGACATGCAGCTGTCCATACCTTTTCTTTAGAAGTGTGATAACAAGTGACGTATTGGCAGTCATTTGGGCTTAGTATACCACCAGAACATGTTTTGGTGTTTTGTCTGTGGGTTCTTTATTTAATTTAATCTAAATAAGACTCTAAAATTACTGGAAGAAGATGTTTACTGATAAAA
>JAWQUT010001075.1:19028-47722 GCA_033807755.1 Ellobium chinense | reverse complement strand
CACACACACACACACACACACACACACACACACACACACACACACGAGTTTATCATGTGATGATGTGTCATGTCTAAAAGTTGATGTGATATATGTTATGCTTCAACCTCATTATTCCTCCAGTTGGAGGCTCACTGACATGCACCACTAAGGACTTCTGTGCAGCCAACCCATGCTTGAATGGAGGCACTTGCAGAAGCAATCCCTTCACCTATCAGTGTTTGTGTACTAACGGTTTTGGAGGCTCCATTTGTCAGCACAATATAGATGATTGTAAGAGCAGCCCATGTCACAATGGAGGAGAATGCATAGATGCTGTCAATAGCTTCTCATGTAATTGTGAAGCAGGATTTACAGGTAATAAATGTCATAAGTATTTCATACAGCAGACAAAGTTTGGAAGTCAAATTGTTATCACTATTTCCATAACAGACTAACTGCCTGGCTGGCTACTGACTGGCCCTCACATCCATCCAAAAACTTTTGTTTTTGTTTCACTCACCAGTATACACTCTTCATATTTTTTCTCTGTATATATTAAGAGACAGCAGATTTTTGATACAACTGTGATTTAAATATGTGAATCAAATCTTTGTGTAGAGCTTAATAAATGAAAGGGAGAAAAAAACAAGAATAGAACTTGCTTCCAAGGCAACCTTATAACTGTGGTGTGGCTTTTAAGCAGAAAAATTTCCACTAGAGTTCTAGTAGGAGCCATCTTTGCATTTGCTGGCATATTTGGGTGAAACATACCACCAAACCATATCTCCTTACAATTTACAATACCTTTCTTATAGTGAAAATTCTGTTCAGACAAAAACAGAAGATTGACAGATATTGGGTACCTCTGAACACATCAGAATTGTGAAGAAGGCCCTAAGTGGAAAATGTTGGGAAAATGAAAATGTTTTCACCCAAGAGAAACAGTGAGAAGACCTCCAAGAGGAGTCTGGATAAATCCAGAGGATAACACAGGACAGAGATGGCTGGCCTTACACATTATTGTCAGAGTGTGCATGATTAAGTTAATCTCTGCATCTCAGTTTTCTAGATACACCAATATTTAACTTACAAATGGCCCTGAAGATAGCACTTCAGACGGTCATTATGAATAAACGATTTACTCTTTTTTCTGTATTTTCTGATTTCATCTATTATCCTTGGCATGAATTCAGACATGGTTTACATCTATAAATTCCACAGGAATGCAGTGTGAATCTGATATTGATGACTGCACTCCACTTCCATGTAATAGTTTGGGTACAGAACGATGCATTGATCTGGTCAATGGCCATGAGTGCCGTTGTAAACCTGGATGGATGGGCACCAGATGTGAGGTATGTGAAGGCTGCAGTAATGGATTTAGTTATTGAATTGTGTTTGGCTGGATGGCAGGGCATTGCACGAAATTGGATCCACCTACTTGTGCCATCAGGTAATGGAAAGTTAGAGCACTTGTCTCGCATTGCAAAAGAACCAGCTTCTGATCTTTTTGATGGTGAGCTTCTTCTTGGGTATTTTTTAAGTATTTGAAAGGCACCTACTTGTCATCAGCCTGACAAGATTCAAGCATGATCTCTGATATAGCCGTGGCAGCACTGAAAAATGATGTTATAGGCACAGGGATAGATGTTTGCTTCACAGTCTAAAATAATCCATGTATTTTGTTAAAATTTTAAATTGTACATTTTCCTACTGCGTGACCATTTCTGAGAAAACACAGCTTGAATGTTGGGATTTCCATCTTGCGGACGTGACCACTACTTGTGCTGTGTGATGTCATAAAACAAGAAAAGCTAGCAAACAATTGGTGCGACACATGTGCAAATCATCTGCTAATCTATCTCCCTTTCTAACATCACACAGTTCAAGTAATTGTGGTGCACACAGGGTGAAAATCCTGACATTACATCACCTTTTTCTCAGAAACTGTCGGGTGAAAGGAACAACATATGCAGTTTAAATTTTATGAAAAATAATGCGGCCTAATTAGACGGAGAAGAGAATAACTACCCCTGTCCCTTGAAAAGCTGAGATATGCAGACAAGCACCCATATTTGTAATCTGCTAAAGCCATGCGGTAATTTATTCCCTCTCTGGATGTGTCAGGGTTTTCCAGACCTCCCCTCTCTTGAGGTCAAGTTCAACTTTCTGCTTGCAAATTCTGTTGTTAGGATATGATTGCTTTCTGTGATCCAACTGATCTGCATTGTTACTGAAAATAGATGAAATCAGTAAACATATTCTATACTATTTCTTTTTAAAAACAACCAAAAATTTTATGCTGGTGGACTTATGGTCTGTTTATGGCTTAGCAGACAAGAAGAGCACAATATCAGTATGTTTCTTTTATCAACTGCATAAACTTAAGTATACCTCTATTTATTTTATGTTATTGAAAGTAAACCATGTTTACATTCTTAATGTCAGCAGTCATATTTTTCTGCAGCAGGCATGATATTAGTAACAATGGAGAACTCACTATTGCTGAAATCAGGAAAAACAGTTTTGATAAATTACTGGGAATCTTGCTAGTATGAGCAGCACAGTCAAGTGGATTGAGAGTCATTCTCACAAACTGGAAAACTGTCAAGTCTGAGGATTTTGGGTTTGGCCCTGGGTCTTGTGGTTTATGTTGTTGTATTTCTGGAAGAGGTCCTTTCTTGGACAAGTGGAGATGGACCCAAAGAATTTAAGTTCTCCATGTTTGATTGTATTATAAATAGCATGTATGGCGCTGCATAGCATTATTAAACACTTTCCTTGATCAACATGTGGTTGTTAAAAATCCTGTGTTTTGTTATCAGATTGAAATAGATGAGTGTGACTCTGAGCCCTGTCTTCACAACTCTGTGTGCGGTGATGGTATGGGTAACTACACCTGTACCTGCCCACCTGGTTGGACAGGAAAGGACTGTGAGTTTGAGATCAAGCACTGCTCACCAGCCACCTGTCTCAATGGTGGAACCTGCCATGATTACTTCAATGGTTTCTTTTGCGAGTAAGTGAAGACTTGGTTCCTTTTTTTTTGCGCTACAAATTCATATAGCCATGCCTGTAAGATGTACAGAAATAAACCTGACACACACACTGTAGTAAGTGAGTGACATGACAGAGTAGTAATACTGTTCACACATTCTTCACTCAATGACTAGGAGTTTATGACAAATTTACTCTTACAGTTGGTAGCATACGTCTACTTCTGACAGGTTATAAATTTGGAGAAGGGTACAAAATCCACAGTCATACATGTTCACTGATTTGTGCGTAAGAAATATGGCACACATTTCTTTAGCTGCAGCTATAATTGGAAAGCAGAAGGGTTCAACACATGCGTTCATGGATTGCCGATCTGGCACACCCAACTAATTCATCCTTAGCTGGATCTTCTCACTCTTTATCAAAGCGGGGCAAAGCAGTTCAATACCGTACTCCTGGAGAAATTTAATCACGCTCTTTGCACAAGTCTAAGGAGAATAATATGTTTGTCCAAGTCAGAAGCACATAATCCATGGATGTTGAATGCTGGAAAAGTTTCTGTTTCTTGGTAATAACTTTCAACACTGCCTTACAACAATGTGCTTAATTACAGTTTCTGCTTAATTGCAATTTTATCAGTGCTCCCACAGAGTTCTCATGTTGTAGAGGTATTTCAAGGATTCAATAAAATTTTGTTACGGAAATGTTTATTCTATTGAAAGGCATTTGATATTTCTCTGCCCCGTCATTTTCTCATTGCAGATGTTTGCCTAACACATATGGCAACAACTGTGGCTCCAGTGCAGAGATTTGTAATGTGGCCAATCCATGTGTTAATGGAACATGTCAAGATATGCATGGCACTGCAGATTGCACATGCTATGATGGTAAGGCATCCTTTGTGATAGATAAGTGAAGTGGTTGTGGTGAGGGGATTGATGATGTGGAGGCAGGGGGGAGGCACATATTTATGCGTGTTTTCTTCTGTCAGTCATATCATAACATCCTGGCTCATAAAGGAGGTACAATGTGTATAGTTGGTACAGTTGAAACAGGAATTTAGTTGTGTCAGGCATGGCCTCAGTTCCTGTTTTCTTTCCTTCTTTGTTACTGTTAAATTATCCATTTCATAGGTAGACTGGAAAAAGGAAGAATGTGACAACTACACCATAATTGGCTTGCCTTCATAGAAGCATTTGCATGGATAGCATATTTTAAAAGCTGATGCAATTATTGTATGATAGTCACTTGCATTTTGTAGTGATTGACCTGCCAGCTGATGGCCAGGTTAAAATGAAGATGCATTTATTGTATGAGTCACTTGCACTGTTAGTGTTATAGTGACTGACCTGCAAGCAAGGTGTGTCAGGCAAGGTCAGAACTGTCAGCTCCAGCTATCACAATCTTACAACAGGTCAGGCTCAGTGTACACACTACAGATTTACTGCGTGAACTGTCTTGCATTGTCTGCAGTGAATGCAGGCTATTGTGAAGTTAGCATGATTATGAACCATGGAGGGACAATATAGGCCACCTTTTTTTTCTCTCTACCCTAATTTGACAAAAATGGGTCATAGTATTAAGGGTGAAATTTTGAAAATCCTGATTGCACCGCTATTACCATGTTCCTATCTTCCTACCCGTACTATTTCTTTCTCAGTTGTCACAATGAAAAGAAACGTGTAACCTAGCAGTGCACTCCATTCCAAATCACAACAGATCTGTGGGATACAGTCTATACTTAGTGTTTACTCTTTGAATACAAGTATTTCCAACATCGTTTAAAGTTCTTGCTTTTTATTGAGATGTTGTTTGTACTTAACAAATGACAAAGTTTTATGTTGAGTAGAAAATAGAATACACATTCATCATACTCAGTAAGAAGGGTAGAGCAGTTAAGAAATTAAAATATTATAAAATGATTAAGCTCATATGCTAAGCAAGTACTAAATTCTGAATAGGGGCTTAATGTTTGGATTCTGTATTTGACAGTCATACCAATGAGCTTGTGATAGACAACACTACTCATGAAAAGTGTACTTGAGTTTACAAAGATTCACTCCTTTGTTAACCGTACTGAATTGGTAAATGAAAATGTCTCAATCTATGTGGCTGGATTAATGAAATAGTACTAATTTTTGTCCTGTTTGATGTTTATTTAGGATTTGAAGGTAACCGATGTGAAACACAGATCCACTTCTGTGCTGAAAATGCCTCCATATGCCAAAATGATGCTGAGTGTATCCCTGAACTAGATGGTTTTCAGTGCAACTGTGAACCAGGTAAGGTCTGCTGGAGGATATTTGTGTAAGTTTGCTGACTCAGATATGTAGTTGTTTAAGATGATGATATGTCAAAGTGTAGTTAGTATATGCAAAGTTACTAGGACTGTCACCCACCTCCTGATTTGTGAAATTCAGGACAAACAGGTACCAAGCTTTACAAAATAACAGCACAGTATCATAACATTTCAGCAGATATGCCTTTCTCAGCAGCAGCAATAAACAAACAAAAAAGAAAAACAATGTTGATAGAAAAAAATATGGAAAACAATAAGCTATAAATGAATGAGACAAAATTGGATAGAAAGTGCCATTGCACTTGGAGAGTAAAGTAGCCTAATGAACAAGAAATAAGTAGAGAGACAGGAAAGGGACAAGTTCGAAGAGAAATGAGAGGGGATGGTGCTCGGTGAGGTGGAAGTGAAAAAGAGGAAAGGCATGGCCTAGGGCAATAGCAAGTACATGATTGGCTAGCACAGATCGGTTGCCTTTACCAGTGGTGACTTCAGAGACGGAGGAAAAGGATAAATAGGCCATAAGCTGAGAGTGAGCCAAAACGAAGAGAAAAAACCATTGCGGATATGAGATGGAGAGCTAATTTTTGTATGGGAGATGAAGGAACCACACACAAAACACTGCTGTTTTCTCTTATGGGGATATCTGGCCATCTACTGACAGCACAGATCATCAGAATGACCCACCTGCAAAAGGTGTACAAGAATGTATGAAATGAACAGAAATTGGGGCTTTCCTTTCTCCCACCTTTAAGTTTGAGGCCCAGCAAGCTAGACTTGGTTTTGAAGGCAGGTGCATTGAAAGTCTTATCTCTTCAACTGGCACCAGGGATAAATTGTAACACAGTCATGGCCCAAAGTGATGGATAAGAGGGGTAAAGATGTCAGGGATTTGGTTATAAGTTACTTCATTGCTATTCATCCATTAATGTAGACCTTGAGTTGTTTTCACAATCCCAGGTCTATAAAGTTTGTTGGGTGGTTTGCGCTGTAGGTTCCTTGAGAAAGACATCTTACTCCATTTTCTGCACTCCTTTCCAGTATAAATGAATACTGTATGAATATGTTTTCTTTGTGAAGATCAAATACTGCGAATTTTAAGAGTTGAGCGTTATCGCAAAAATTACTTTAACCTTTAAATAGGTTCTGTTAAAAAATTACCAAGGTGCTTATGACTATAAAAAATACAGATATAAGAAGCAATAACTCTTACGGAAAATGCAAATGCTCTTGTTTCTAGTTACAAACCTGCATTCTTTTATTATCGATTACAGTATGTTTCTCTATCAAAATGAAGAAGGATTGCCAGATATGTTTTATTGGCAGTCCTTCAACGTATTTTTGAACTATTCTAGAATTATACGCTCTTACCACATGAGAAAACTGTCATGAAAAGAGATGGCAATTTCTTGCTTTTCGTGAAAACAACTTTTCATACAGTACCTGGCTATAGATCTGGGGGGATCACAGCACTGCACCACATTGACTAGCAGTGACTTTCTTGTAGATTTCATTTATAAAAGTATATATCTATATGTGATGTATGTTGTTCTATATGTAAATATATTATGAATAAGATGTATAACACTCTATGTCTTTGTAATCAGTTCCTCTAAGGGGTTATTAAAAGTCTTATTTTCATTTTGCTTTTACAGGATAGGATAGGATAACTATTAAACTCCATTTTCACTTTGCAGGAATTTTAAGAAAATATAAAAGAAACAATTTGTATAATCAGGGCAGTTAACTCATAGTGTTGGCACAGGCCACTAGGAGATAGTAACTGGTGCTGTTTATTTGAAGTTCATGCCCTAAATTGGACTGTTATTGATGTCTTGTTTACCTTTAATACTCAGTTCACATTGTTGGGTGTACGCTTTTATTGTCTTGTACTTCATGTGAATGTGAAGCTAAACTGAAATTTGTTTTTGGAATAGTTGCCTATTTAAACTAAATCTTGTCTACTGAAAAATGTTACTCCATATGCATGTACAGTATATAGAAAAAATGTGTTGTTTTACCCTTACTCATTCAATATGATAACGTAGCTGTGATTGAGAAGAGGCTTTTTTTCAGGAACAGTTGATCTGGACTGTCTGTTATTACATTTGTGTGGCCCAGTTGATGGCCAAGAAGATTCATCACCAAACACTGTTGAGTGACATTATGAATAGGCTAGGAATTGTCAGACCTAACTTGACCTTGACTTTCTTTACTTGCTATACAGGTTATTCTGGAATTGATTGCTCAGTCAATGTGAATGACTGCACAACAAAGGGGTGCCCAGCCAGCTCCGACTGCATTGATATGGAAGATGAGGCATATTGTAGATGCCGTAATTTGTCCCGTGAAGGACCTAACTGTGACAGAAGTGAGTACATTTCTACGGTTATGTAAATGAAGTCTACACAGCATCACTATCATTATGATGAAATATGTGGTACTTTGAGACCAACACAGTTGTTATAATTGGCAGTGGTGTAACTACATTATATGCTATGGAATCATAGCTTGCTATGTATTGGCAAGTGTGAGCAGTTGGGAAATATGTTAGGGTCATGGATGAACATTAGATTTACATATTGACATTAGAGAACAATATTCAGGCAGTAGATATCTTCTCTTTGATGTTGTGGTACCAGGTTTGACTTGTAAGCTGAGAGAGCCTGGGTTCAGTCTCCAGTAGGAATAGAAAATTTTCTAGTGTTAAGTTCTTTGGCCTTTCTTCTCAAAATTGACCAATCTCAATAATTTGGTAACGTCCTTATTGGCACACTTTCCCGATAATGTCAGTATGGGCTCGTATTCCTACCCCTGACTGATAATAATGAAACAAACATGCCTGCCCATCTGATGTCACATGGTGTTGTTGGCAGGATCTCATATTAAGGCTATAGGAACACAGTTTTTAGAGTCAAAGGTTGTGTAACCTATAGGCAAACCACATCAAATGATCTGGATGACAATGTTAGAAGGGCTGAGATAACATACGGGAATGGCCTCAGGTTCCTTATGGACAGTATGCTGAAGGAGATGAGATATCACAGAAAATTGACCCCATACTCATCAAGAACTGTGTGTTTCGTCATAAGGACATAACATGGATAACCTGGGGGAGTGTATGAGCAGTTTGGAAGTGTGTAGAGTCGCAGGCAAACACTAGGCTCATACCTGAAAGTTAGGGAACAATACTCGGGTAGTGGATATTTAAGGTTTAAACTGCTGTGAGGTTAGCATCCTTGTGGTGTAATAGTGGTATGTTCAACTTGCAAGCCGAGAGAGCCTGGGCTCAATCCCAAAAAGGACAGAAGATTTTCTAGTGTTAAATTTTTTAGCCTTTCTTCTAAGAATTGATCTTTCACAATAATTTGGTAAAATCCCTAGTGGTATACTTAACAGATAACATTAGTTTGGGCTCACATTTCTCCCCATACATGATGATGAATGGAATATGCCTTACCACCTGGTTTCACAAGGCTTTCATTGCAAGCTGCAAACATGTGGAATCTACTCACATTCCATGCCTGCAGTAGTCCCTGTTTTCTTTTTGCATGTTGCTTGATGCTTTGTCATACTCATAAGGGATTAAAATTACAGCAGTTGACTCAGGCAGCGAAGTATTGAATTCAGGATTTGTATCCTTTTCATTTGCGAAGTTAGCACCAGTCTATGGAAGATGGCATTCTGACTTTTGAAAGCATATATTTATTACAGGCATATTTTACTCTCAGTAACTGAATCATTTAATATGTTATCTAATGATCTCATCAGAAAAAGCTTGTTTGTGAAACTTGAAGCAGTGACCTTTTATCACTCAACTCATTCTAATACAAACTCTACCTCAGATATGAGGCTATTCATGCTTAATAATTGGTGTTCTGGTGTTTGACATTACAATATAGCTCCTTAAAGATGGACATCTCTTGAAAATTCTTTATCTTTCCAGACTGGGACCAAAACTTTGACCTTCTGTTCGAGCATGAGGATAAAATTGGCATGGCATATCTCCCTTACCCTATTCCGCTTGACAGTGATGCCTTCAGTGTTGCTCTGTGGGTACAGTTTGGTGAAAGAGGTGGAGCAGGAACTTTCCTCTCTCTCTTCACAGTACCGTAAGTAAATAATCAGAGAACAGCAGTTGCTGTCGTTTTCATCTCTTGAGTATGAAAAATCCTAATACAAGCATCAATAGTTATGTTAGATGATATGGAGCTTCATGGTGATGTACTTATTGTACTGGCGATCTGAAGATTATCAGTTTGATTTCATTTGTTCATGTTGCAAGCTCCTTGGGAAAGCAGTTCATTCACATTTTCCAATGGCAATAGACAGTGAATGATGGGTAGGATGGTGGTGATTTGCATCAGTTCTTGACAGCAGCACTGTATATTCTTCAGAGTTGAAATATTTTGCCCAGCAAGGATAATAAGAATTCAGAAATTTATGCTTGACTTATAGATGTCATTGTTAATTACTTTCTTTTTCTCTCGATATAAGAGGTGCATTTCATGTTAAATTATCAATAAGAGGATAATAATATTTAAGCTTTTCTTTTACTGAAAACGTAATTTTCTTTACAAATGGAATACTCCCTGCATTTGTCATCATAACCTGTTCCAACTTCCTGTTTGTTAAGCCTACTTTTAGAGTAAAACAAAAGGCATTCTGGCAGTCCTCTGTGACTAAACCAATAAGTTTTCACACAGGTCTTTGGCCTCTAAGTAAGGGCATTTTGTTAGATTTCATTAATGATCTCTTCTCCAAAATTTAGAATTATTAATATCTCATTGTGAGATGTCATATTTATAGTTCATTTTGAAGTATTCCTAAGGTATCGTCACTGAAGATTGAGAGTGTGATCACACATTCTCTCCTTTCCATCTGCTGAGAATGCATGACATGCTGTCTTATTGCTTAATCATACCTGGATGAGCATAATGTCCTGCACAAACACTAAGCCAATCCATTTCTTCTGTGCATTATGTGTAAAAGAACTATAACTATGCTTGGAAGCTATTGTTCTGTGTTTTAATGTAAGTCCATGTTATTTGAAAAAAAAAAAAAAAGTTAGTCACATCACCTAGGGTATGGTCAATCATTTTGAAGTCTTTCTGATTGTGCAGTTGAGCAGAAATTGACCAATCCTCAGTGAGTTAACTACACAATATCTTGTTTCTAGGAGCCCCAACAGCTTGAGAAACAAAAGCCCATTGCTGTGGATCAATGAGAAAGGAGCTTACTATAATGATAATGGCAAAGTGGTGACTCCAGTACAGCACATCAACTACAACGACGATGGCATGTGGCATTACTTGGTAGTCAATGTCAACAGAAAGACTGGACTGATGCATTTCATTGTGGACACCATCAACAGCCCACCCATCAATATCACAGTTGGAACATTTGATGTCAAGTATGTATATGTTAAGTTTTGAAACCCACTTGTTAGTGCTCTATATGAGTTGGAAGCAGTATGCTGAAAGACAGTTTTATTTGCTGCCATGGTGTGTGTGTGTATGTGTTGGTTATGATGATGATAGTTTCTTTACCTGTAAGAAGTATGTTCTTTTCAGCCCTTTACCTCACAGATGAATGATGCACGTATTGTCTTCCTCAGTTGTGTTGTTCTTGTGGATTCACTCGAACATGATTTTTATGAAATTCATAAGACCAATAAAATTGTTTTGTGGACCATATTTTGCATTACCCATGGTAAAAAATAGAGGCAAGTGATGGTACCACTTTGAATTATGTTAGATGCTGTTGACTGAAAGAAGAGACCAGAGGCAAACTGGTACCATCAGCTTTGAGGCAAATCAGGGGTGGGGCATGGTTTGCACAAAGGCTGTTTTATTGTAAAAGAGAGAGACTATGCTTTAATATGGGAAAAGCAGGGGACTCAGAAATGCTTTGCAGAAGGGGCCTATTTTTTTTTCAATAATGGGAGCTGCTTTCTGTGATAGGCATGATCAAATATTGTAGAACATATTAGAATTTACATACTTTTTGCCTGAATACTAATTTAGTATTATGCATTTTCATAATAAATAAATCAAGTATGGTTTGTTGTTGATGGTTGAGGCTATGAAAGGAGACTTTTGTACTTATTTCAGATAGGGACTGTGGAGCTATAGAGTTCAATTGACTCCATGTCAATGGGTATGTGAGAGGAAATGTTTGAATTGCCACAGATGCAAATGGTACAGAGTTTTTTCTTAAAGAACTGGTGCATTATCAATGTATGATATATTTTGAAGAGGGGCCTTTTGATCAAAACTTTCAGTGTTAAAGATAAGTGCACATCCAAAATGGTTTTCATTTTGAAGTATTCTTTTTTCTTTAGAGAATTAACCCAAGTGCCACAGAGCCTGTTTCAGCCATGTGTTAATATCAGAGCACATGTGTGCCTTATGATACATGAAGGGGAGTTCAAATGGCAGGAATCTGACTTTTGCTCACTTAGTTATTACCTTTGCCCAGTAGTACAGGCACATAAGAAAAAAAGATGAAGTTAGTTAGGATCCAAGAACTTTAGACACTCCTTTCAGATAGTATATTCTTTGGCTTTCTTAAGGTTGTAAAAGTTAAGTTGGACCTTACAAATCAGTCAGTCTTGTGCATTGTTATCGTCTCAACATTATATGCTTACACATCTGCCACTTACAATGGCATTTAAAGATTCACACAGGTCTGTTACCACGTATTTGGATAATACAGGCGAGCCTCCTGGCCTTCTTCCTAGCCCACATTTGATGTGAGCTTATGGCGGCCATAAATGCAGTCTGTGGAAGAATTTGGGGTTCGCTTAATGAGACCATGTCATCGTCTCTTGCACACAGAAACATTACATGATGTTGACAGACACATAACAGGCTTTTCCTCTTCATATAATATAGTACCATTTGGTCAACTCTGGTTGGAGCAAGGCTTAAGTTAGGCACAAGACTTTCAGCACTATCACAAATATAACCCTGTACAAAATACTAGAAAATCACAGATGTGGTGGTGCTAGTATGTTTCACTCGCTGTGTAAAGATAGAGCAAGTTGTGGTTTGAGAGAAAATTTGCTAGATATGATAAAGACGATGTAATAATTCACAAATTCTTACTTGACAAATTAAAGGCATTTTGTAGTAGTTTATCAATGATTGTTTCATTGTACAGATGCCTTATACTATGTTCTTTGGCTTTAGCCAACTTCAGCACTTTGTCACTTTTCTTGAACGCCTTTGTCTATATTTAAAATTTAACTGGTTGCCATTATTGATGTTGTCATATCAGGTCAGATCACATCTCTGACCGATAATGATTCTGTCCTAGGAAACAAAAATATTACACAGTTACCTTTTTCAACATTACAATGCTTTGCATTTGATCAGCTATTATCTGTGTATACTAAATCTACCAGATATGTGCTTATCTTTTGGGATATTTGTTATGATGCATTCAGACTAACAGTCAGATGCTATTCATACATATTTCTGTGAGAATAGTTCAGTTTATTTTAAACCATGGAGGAAGCAAATTATGATTTGTATTTTCATTTGATTCGGCAGTCTTTGGCTTATGCTGGGTAGCAAGTATGATACCGTGAAAGACATGCCAGTGAAGGGAGAAGGATTCTATGGCAAGCTCTCAAGGGTCACCATTTACTCTCGTGTCCTGGACCACAGAGATGAGGTCTGTATCTGAATCAGGATTCTTAATGCTTTACAGAGTGTAGCCTCTAAAGCAACCATCACCATTGTTTTGCCTGACACTACCTGTATTGAATGATATTTATAGTAATTATGACTTATTATAAGTATTATTTATTATAATTATAACTGTTAATAATTTAACAATGAGTTGAATCTATACAAACAAATTACACCTTAATTACAGTTAGCACCTATAATGCTACACTTCATCAAGCAATTCTGCCTGGCTGCATTATTCAAACTACAAGCTGTTCCACTTCAATGTTTCAATGTGTAAGATGTCAGCTCACTGTTTTAATGCTAGGATATCAGTACACTCCTCACATTTCCAGGTCCAGCAGGTAGTGATGAGTATGATATACACCTTTCTTGTTAGCCACAAGGCTTGGTAAGATAGATACTTGTATATCTGCTGCTGTACCACATAGGTGAAAAATGATGTTTTACTGCTATGCGAGGAAGAAATCTAATATTGCATGACAGAAGGCCTGTATTTGACAAAACCATTTTATGAAACAATAAATTTGTTCTTTTAAATGATAGCTCCTGTTGCAACAAAATTGCTATGATGATTTCAATTCTCATGATAGTAGTTTCACGTTTCTGTCAAAATAGTTCATTGGGAAGTGAGTATTGACATGCAGATTGCAAATATAAATAAACCTTTGCAAAGAAATGTACACTATGCTCATTAAAGTAATTTACATTTTGCATCAATCAGTAAAAGATAACAACAGTGACGTGTACCCTAATACCCACAGTACATTACATCCATATGAATTATCAATAACAAGACCAACTCCCCATTTTACAAATGGGAACAAGATGCCTGAAATTTAGCATCTACATACCCCATTATCAAAGCGAGACAGACAGGCAAAGCACCAGAGGAGATAGAATGCATAGGGCACTGAAAGGCATCATAAACAAATGCATTAGACTCCATGAAAAGGTTGGAACATGAAGTGCAGTTGGAATTACTCCATGCTGAAATAATTTAAAGTAGAAAAAATAAGAGAAATGGTATGTTGCCGATTTTACCTGAAAATCTGGATCTTTCATGACCCACAATAATGGAGGGGTAGAGAAAGGCAGACTACCAAGTTCATCTTTATGTATTATTATATAGATTTCATGAACCATAGCACATGTGGACCGGCCAAGTACAAGACACTACATGACTAAATCTAGCCAAGGGCAATTGCTCTTGTTTTTTTCCATGTCATGTCCAGCATGTCCACACTATGTGTCGGATGGGCAGGACTAGCACCTCCCCAAAAATAAGAGGGGACTAGAGTTCACTCAGAGTAGGTGTATCACAGACCAGCCACTGAACCCCAGGTTTGGTGGTGAATATAAGCTCCAAACAAGTGGGGCAACATGGAAATAGATGCCACATCTTGAACTCAAAGTATTGTCCAGTAGGTAGCAATTGATAGCTATTGTTTTAATTACATGCACTTCTAAAACAGGCAAAGTGAAATCCAGTGCATGTTGTACCTGTGTGCAGTTTACCATATATCTGCTGTCTGGGTGCTGTGTACCTGCTATATGTCGTGTTAATCACCTATACAGATGTTGCTTCATCAAAGGAAGTATATGGTATATATCTGCAGTGGTTGAGTTTCCGTCAGGTTTGAATTCTTGCCACCACGTCTAAACTTCTTTGTATTCATCATACATTGTGATGACATAATAGTTTTGTTAATTTAGAATGGATAATGAAAATTGATCCTTTGCTAGACCATCCTTTTCTCAAGCCTTACCACTAGTTAAAAGTAGAGAGGGTTTCCCATCAATTTTTGTGACAGAACAATCATGATGTTCTTAAAAATTGCCCCTGTTAGCCATATTGTTTAAGCTATCATTTTGTGGATCGCCTAACAAAGACATAATGTCTGACAAAACAAGGTCATCTGAAACACTTCTCTGCTATTTCTTTCAACCCAACTTCAAAATCCTCTAGAACGGCAACTTTTGACCAGAAGTTGCATCTCTTCTTTTTTTCACCTTGTAATATTTTTGGAGTCAACTGCCATGAAGGTATGAGAGTGGCAAGAATAGGAACCAGGGCTACTGAATGAAGGATATGACGCTGACAAAATGACAGCTATGGAACCAAAAGCACCTTGTAAACTGGGTGCAGCAGTGGTTTAAAACTACTGCTCTTACTGAAATTTAGCGAAATTGAAAGCCATTTTCACCAGTTTCATGGTCTTTCTCTTAGGGTGATGAGAATCAGGAGAACGATGAGGTAAAAGTGTATGCAGATTTTTTTGGCTTGAAGTTTAGTTCACGTAGGTCCAAATTTAAGATATTTAGCCCACATAACAATCGACTTGGCCTCTATTTTATTTGATCTGTAATTTATATCACTTTAGTAAGCCCCTTGTGTATATTGCTAGTAGGATTGTCAATGTGAGGACATGTAATTGTGGGGTAATTACTCGCCACTTCTATTATGTAGAGAGTAGAGTAGCTCATTACTTTTTTTACAGAGCAGTGATTAAATAGTTAATTGCAAAAATTAGGTAATGAATATTTTTATATTTTCTGCTACTTTCTTTTAAAAAAATTGTTTAAAAGAAACAAGTCTTCCGATAAGCTCCCTTCCGCAATTCAGGTTTCTTACTCCTGCAAAGTTTCTTTGTCCACTCCAATGGCCACAGTCACCAACCCTGGCCGACTTTCTTTGTCTAGCATCATTCATGTTTTGATCAGTCAAGCTTGGCACAATAGGTGAGACCATGTGCGAGCATCAGAATTTCACTTCACTAACCCTTGGGCTCGTTTACAGAATAAAATGGTTCAATGACATCTTTAATGTGAAGACTGCAGAGGTGAAGGTAGACAGGAGATATAACCATATGCAATAATCCTTGCATTGTGGTAACCATGAAGAAACCCCAAAACAGTAGTAGTGTTCACATTGTTTATGCAGTTATACATACTGCCACAGGTTGTGCTCATGGCCGTCTATTTCTTTGACACATAGGTTTGAGATTACTAGACATGCCAAGGCAATTTGCCACATTTGACACTAGGCAGAGCTTACTTCTGATATTTGACTCACAAGCATAAGTGATGTCTTATAGCATAGACAGTCTCTAAAATCCTAGGATTCAGTGACTACACGTTGTCATGATCACAGACACCCAGTCTATTAGTGATCCTCTGATCTGTCAGATCATCCTTACATATCTGATATGCTGTTTTGTTTGTTGTTAGAGTGCAATCACTATCACATTCAATTTGCATTAGCACTTTTGGGGGAAAAAACCACAGACACACACATATGTATGCACACATACATGCACAGAGACAGAGAGAGAGAAAGAGAGAGAGCTCTTTTATCCTACTGGGTAATAGCATGTACCAACTGTTTACACCCTGCCCTCCCCAACACACAGAGAACACCTCCTCTATCTCTTTACTTCCACACCGTATATTTGCCCCTCAAAAGGACCAGATATTTGCTACTCACTGTGACTCGATTCACCCCTCAAAAAATGTCATTATGGTATATGAAATACTCATGGTCATTATAGCATGTGAACATCCACAGGCATTTCTGTGGACTCTAAATCTCTTTGTACATCAGCATAAAAATGACACTAAAAATTCATTCCATTTTATGCTATTAGTGGCTAAAAAATGGTGAACCATGCTAAAACACATGTTTATATTGTCACAAAGTATAATATATCACATACATCTCAGCTATACATTATATAAGGTTTCGCTGTGTATAACTCAGTCATCAGTCTTTATAATCTCACATGCACAGTAGTCAGTGGGTCTGACACATTTGCACCCCTGGCATACAGTTTTTTCAGATATGTGTACCTGTTTTTGTGTTTCACTGTGACTAAATCTTGCAGCTAGATTTGGGTCTCAGTTAAACTCACAAGAGTCATGGATAATAGACTTTGTGACTGTTAATGTGTCCAAACTTTGTTTTAAGCCCTGTCTCTTGGAGAAAGCAACCAGCATTTCTAAATCATAGAAGTTGTTAAAAATTAGTCAAATGCAACTGATTACTGTTGAAAGTAATCTGTTTGTAGCTGATTTTTTTTTTCCAAATTTATTCCTCTAGTAGCTAATTACTATTTAGAAATAGTTTAGGAATCCTAGATATTAGGCTGTCAAATTACGTTATTTGGCTCCTGTTTTATTTTATTTGGTTCCAGGTTTATTTTAGGTTCTAGTTTACTTGGTTCTTACTTTAGATTATTTGGTGATCAATTCAGTTTATATTATTTGGCTTAAAATTTTAGTCTGGTTTTTATTTTATGCTCATAGTTGTTTTCTTAGTTTGTTTTCTAGTTTGTTTCTGCCAGTTATATTTCTCTTTTCTGGAAACAGAAGTTTGCCTGATTTGATTGTTTCTTTATGACTTTTAATGCAGTCAAATATTCAGGCAGTTCCACAATATCCACTCTTTCACTCAGTCAAACCAGAGTTGTTATGTATCAGAAGCAGTGAGTGCAAGTAGCAAAGCTGAAGTAATGCAGTCAATCAGTAGCAGGCCCCAGTAACAAGGTCACATTATAGGGCACCCAGTTCTGCTGTTTCTGTTGTTTTTTTTGCTCCTGTGGACTTTCAGGGATCCCTATAGGGTCCTGTCATAAAGCTCTTTGTCTTGTGGGTGTCGGTGATGTTAAAGCTATGGTCGTAAGGGTGATAAAACATTATCCCGACAGGATAGAACATGAAGCAGGAAAACAAGAACTAGAATCCATACTGTACTGCCTAAGTCCTTTACTGCGTAAAGAGATGATATTGTAGATATATAGTAGAAGTGAAGTTGATCTAGTGGTAGAGTATGTATGTAGAAGTAGAGCTAGAACCTTTGTTTGAACTCAGAATATATGCACTATTTATTGGAACAAAGAGTCAAAACCTCTGGATGCAACGAAATCCAAACTATGCTCATTAGTATAATTCTCAGTTTGCTGTAGTCAATAAAAGTAACAACAGTGAAATGCAACTAAACACCCATAGTGAACTACATCTAAATTAATAAGTTGTCAGTAATTTCCAGGCCTGGTAATTTCATTGATCATACTACATATGAACTAGGCAGGCACAAGAAACTACTTGATGAAATCCAACCAAGGGCAATTATTGTTGATATCGCCTGGTCTCATGAATAGTTGCTCCATTTCATGTGCATGTCTTTCTCTCAACCCTCTTGCCGCATTTACTTGCTCTTTCATTCTAAAGGCTCCATTCTTACTTAGAATATTGTGCAAAGTAAATAATAGTTAAAAATCTTTTTGATGAGCGAAAACAGGCTCAGTACAGAGCAGGAATGATCTGAAGATGTTAATAAGATCAACAACTATTCCAGGCTGTTTACATTTATTTTCATCACTGGTCAGTTGACCATAAGGTACAATTGAGCTGGGACAGAGCCAAGCTTTATTCAGCCTTGTATATCAGTACTTAATATATATAAACATTGTGTTCCATTTCTAAAGTATGTTAAGATTCTCTATCGTGTATAAAGTCCTGAGAATCAGCGGTGACTCATACTGAGAACTGAGACCAAGCATCCCATAGTCTGTATATTTTATAAAAATAAATCAATATTAAACAAATTTAAAGAAGGAGTTTAACAGCTACCTCTGAACTGTACTGTGATTTGATGTTGGTTTTTTTTTGTGTACAGTAACATGCTTCAGAGCAAACACTTTTGTCTTCTCAGATGAATGCGTAAAATGTAATTCAGGGTATGAGATGGTGGTAGCGGCTGAGGTGTGACACCAAATGCTTTCCTGCATTTTTTTACTTCGTAATGAGACAAACAAGGTCACAGATCACACGACAAAAAAACAGTGGAATGATTGGCTGAAACCAAGTATAAACCAGTAGAATAGGAAAGGGGTCCAAGAGGGAAAAAAATCAGCCAGTGAACTGTTCTCAAAAAATGTAAATGGAATGATATACAGAACAAGGAAAGTTATCACTGAACTAGTGGATCAGTAGAACTAAAAGATGTTACACAGAGAGAGGGAACTATAAGGAGCAGAAATGGATAGAACAGTAGAATGTGACAGACATATAGATCAAATCTATGCCTTCTTTACACAGAGCTGCAAAAAAATTATTCTCACGTTCAAATATAAGCCCTTTTAGCAGGAGATCTTGGAACAGCTTCATCAGTGTGCATTGTAGATACCCATATGGAATTGAAAGTATATACAACACTCTTTCCTAGCTCATGTCCCACCTCTTTTGACAGCTCTGAGAGTGTTGATATGTAATGTAGTGGGCAAATGGATAGCTGATTATACAAATGAGCCTTTAAATGTTTGTAACTGTCAGACCGTGGCAAAATATCCGAAGCTGAAGTGAGTTTGAACAAGTGTTCCCAGCAAACTTGTCAGGCAAGGAAGTAAGAAAAAAAATCCACTGAAAATGTCATTCTATCCGCCATTTTGTCAGAAGAATAAGTGAGAATAGATATTCTTAAAGGAAATCCCAGCACATTCTAGTTAAACTTAGAGAAGCAGTGTTATGCACATTTTTTCTTTTTTGAGATCTGAGGACCAGTTTAAGCATTTGAAAATGATGACAGCCCATGCCATGAACCTTATTAATCAGCTTCTGATTTCCTCATGTAAAAGAATCTGCAATATTAGAGAAAGAGTTGGCACTATCCGCCCCTGATGCATAGCAACATCATTCGTCAGCATTACTCCCTGATTATTGTCATGAATTTTGCAAAGGAAAAAAAAATTAGAAAGGCATGTTGAGATAAGACAGATGTCACAGTCTGGGACAAATATGCATCCTTTTAGCTCGATCTGATTCTAGATATGTTACAATCATCTGTTTCACTTTCTGCACTGTTTATGAAAATCCCAAAGACAGTACATGTATATCTTAAAGAAACCGAAATCTGCTGTTGAGAAAATATGCCCGTATAAATAGCATTATCCATAATCAGTATTCTGTCTTCCAATCTCTGGCAGGTTACCATCCAAGGCAACGACAATGTTGCTGCCTTGTTCCCTGACTCCATCCTGCGGTGGAGCTCTGAGCTAAAGTACTCCAGTGGTGTGAGTAGGGAGGTGCCATCACTGGCTGATAACAGTTGCCCTTTTGGTTATACCAACTATCCTAACTGTGATCAACTTCTGCCAGGTAATTACCCTTGTAATATTAGAGCCTTTGCAAATATTTTAATGTTGCTTGATAAGAAAACATTTAGTCTGTTCCTAAAATGTGCATCTGTGAAGTGTTTCATGTAAGAATTATGTCTTTTTGTAATTTTTCACTTTTTTGTTTTTCAATGTATCAACACAAGCATATCAAACTTACATATTCTGAACCTGGAAAAAACAACGCTGCACTGTAAAATAATTGGCATTGTTTTGGGAAATTCCAGCGCCATTTATCAGGCAAAATGGGTGTTTGTCTTTCAGCTCCTCTGTTGTTTCTACTGGTCTGGAACTTTTGATACTCCACCTTTGATGTGGGAAACAGACATAATCTTTCCCATCCCTGCTATTATCAGGTTTTATAGGGCATAGTCTCATTTTCATATTTATTTCACTGCCATGTAGATCCTCATCTCTCTGTCCCTGAATATGTCTCCGAACTCTGTGTTGATATACATATTGTAGTCTTTCCATCAGTCTGTTTCCATGCTTATCTCTTACCTGCATGTAACAAAACAAAAGGGGTCAATTTGATTAACATTAGCACATTTATAATTTACAAGCATTTCATGTGTGACTCCTCTTGAATGAAAATTTCTTGGTGAAATCTTCTGTAATTATAGAAAAAACGTTTAATGAGAAACAAACATATTTGAGGCACAAAGAAGCTTTGTGTGAGTAGTCAGGAAATGTGTGAGGGTCACGCGTGAACACTAGGCTCACACGTGAAAGTTAGAGACTGATTCAGGCAGTAGATATTTAAGAATTAAATTGCTATAAAGTTAATTAGGTTCCCTGTGGTAGTACGTTCAGACATGCAATTGGAGAGACCCTGGGTTCGATTCCCAGTAAGGGCATGAAATTTCTAGTGTAGGTTTTCTTAGCCCTTTTTCTTAAAATGATCCTTCACAGTAATTTGGTAAAATCCCTGGTGACACATTTCCTTAGATTATATGCAACATCTGAAAAATTCTCAGAACTGGACTCACATTCCTCCCTCTTAATAGATACTGAAGTAGAGGATATACCTTGCCAGCCGGTTACATTTGTCTGAAGAAATGTAGTTATAACTTATTTTCTTTAAGTTGTCTTTTCTACATTAACCTATTTTTTTTTTAAACCCTGGAGTGGCAGTTGTCTTGCCAAACTTTATTTTTATACATGCGCATCCATCACAAGGGACATCATCCTTTAAGAATTCTCCTTTTCTTCCAGGCAAGAACCAGGTGACAATTGCCAGTGGAAAGTGTCCTGATGACATCTTGCTGTACAGTCAAAACCGAGTGACGGAAGTGGAGTGGGACACACCCACTTTCACTGGACAGGCCCGTGTCACTTCTTCATTTACATCGGGTTTGTTTGCTTCATGTGTTGTGGGCCAGACCTTTGCTTTAATTTGTTGCTTTTACAAATATGCACCTTTGAACATCACAAAATAAAGACTGCAGTGAAGCCATAGAGGAAATGGTCAAGAGATTGCCCAGAGGCAACACAGAAAAGAGAGCCGAGTCAGACATGGCAAGGCTGAAAAAACTGGTGGCCCAGATGGGAAAAGCAAGAGATATGAGAGCATGGTGGCTCTTTGCTGATGAGCTGTGTTCCAGCAGAAGGAAAACGTTCAACAAGATTAAGAATATGCACCCCTATTCTTCAAACCAGACCAAGGATATCTTTGTAGTCATGACACCAATGTGGTCTAATGATAGATGAAACAGGGGCTGGGGTTAAATGTCTTTATTTTCTAATGTCTTATCTGTAATGTTCTGCCCATGGTATCTTTGAATCATGGTATTTAATTAATTCATCAGTAAGGTTTTTATAACAGAGCTCTGGATGGGCTTTAACCTGCGAGCTCCATTGTCATACATCAGTGAGACTCTTTTATATGGAAGGTTTGGCTGAAACCTTAACACTTTCACAGTGTGCTATGTGCATTGCACTGTTAAAAAAACAGAAGTTTACAGTACAGTTTACAGTAATAACACATTTACGATGTGTTATTGAAACTAGAACAGACGAAACACTCCTGTTATATGGCTCTGTTACAGCTCTTGATTCTCAGACCATACAATAGTTCTCATGATAATCTTTCTTTTTAATCAGATCTTGCTGATTTTTTTTTTTTTCGCTTTTCAGGAGACTACTTTGGATGGGGGAAATATCAAGTAGCAATTGAGGCATCCAATGATGATGGAAATAAGGCACTCTGTCTGTTTAACATCTATGTACAAAGTATGTCTTTGTCTTCTGAAAGTGTTCACATGTGTACAAGTGACTGCCTGTAAGATGCATGTATGAAGTTTATATATGTTTTAGTTTCTGCCTGTAAGATTCATGTATGTGTGTGTATGTATGTGTGCTATACATAGCTACTGCCTGTAAGATTTATGCACGTTATATATGTACATTTACTGCTGGCACTGAAAGTAACATGAATTCATGACTTGTGGACTTTGTGAAAGGCAAAATGTTTTAGAAGGGCAGATATTACATCTAATACAACACATTGCAGTTATGTCAGTTGCTTTGCGTTGACGGTGTGAGAAATAGATGATAATAAAAACTCACAAATCCACCTCCTGTGGTAACTGAGGTATGGAACGCTGATGTTATCAACTTGAACTTATAGAAAATATGATGCCTTTTATGGAAAAGACTGGGCCAGAATCACAGTTTTACCGGAGAGGCAAAAACTTTTTAATGTCACACCATTTTTTTTAAAAAATCAAGCAATAAATCAATAACACATACACCTGGCTGCTCAGAAACCATAAAAGCTAGAAGAGAATAACTTAGACAAAAAGATAGAAAATATTAAACTATATATAATTGTGCTGGAGGGTGAATTTGGCCATGTTTAGTGTACATATTTTTTTTTCCCTTATAATGGCAGCATGAGTATTATAATCAAGGTTTGCATTTTGAGGTTAGCTCATGGTTTCTGATGATTTGAATGACTTGGAGCCTTATCAGTTTTTTACTTATGTATGCACATGATTCTAAGGTAGAATAGTGAAACTTTCATTGAAGAGTTCACATTATTCACCTGGTTCTCTCATAATTTGTTGTTAGCAGCATGAATGTGTCAGAGACAAAACATTTAATTTTTTAAAAATTGTTGTTGATGTATTTTCTAAAAGCAGGATTGTTATCGTTATTTTATTCTGCCCTCATTTCAGATGACCAGTGCACAGACCCTGAGAAACCACCCAAAGTCCAAGAGCTTCAGTGCTCTCCTAATTATGAAGAATACAAACAGTGTGCTATTTTATGCATACCCAATTATGCTCCATCTATCCCAAGCCCCCTAATCCATACTTGCGGACCTGTGGGCAACTGGGACCCAGAGAACAGATTTGTGCCTTATAGGATCACACCTTGTGGAAGTAGGTGCAAATAGGGCTGGAAGCATTGAATCAGTTACCAAGCCAATTTAATGGGATTTTAACCTTTCGAGGCTACATAAACAAATCAGCATATAGTGGTAAACCATGTGTTTCAGAAATAATTAAATGAGTTTTTGTGCTTGTCTCACTTTGACAGAAGTATTAGACAATAGATACAGTGTCAAGGTCTGTTTTGAGTTTTTTTCCGAGTGCAGTGTGATCTGTCTCAGCAACTGCTTCTTACTATCATTTGAACATGCAGAATTATAGTGCATCATGTTCAACTGCACAAACTGATCGAGCAAAATATATTAGCTCAAGACTAGACCAATAAACTGTTTTGTGGATTGTTTTGCCTTTTACAGCTTTAACCTATGCAGGTATTAGACTCTGAAATCTTAAACTATAAACAGTTGACACCACTTAATGACAACTCTTCAGGCTTATGGAAAAAAAATTTGTGATAAGAGGAGCTACGATTATTCGGAGCAGGTAATTTCAGCCATTTATTGCACAGGGATGGGGAGGAGGAGAGGAATGTTTGATTGCCGAAAACTGCATTCGACACAGATGCATTTTCAAGGATAGCCAAGGCCAAGGAGAGGGGGAAGGTGGAAGGACGGGCTTATCACACCTGTCATGGCATGGCAGCTGTCACTCAGTCAACCGGTCAACCCGCAGTAATGCAGTTTCAGCCATCAGTGTATATTTATTTATCAAGTTTAATTGTTCTACCACTGATCTTTGATTTTTACAGCCGCTGAAGACTTGAAGTACCTGAAGTATCCAGTGACTTTTATATAGGAATAAATTCGGTTTCCAGGGGAAAGTTGCAATTAAGCAGAAATGGCAATTATGTGGAGGGCGACTGAGTGGGGTGGACTGTACTTTTTATACTGGAGACAAATGCTATATCTCTTGAGCAATTTTCTCTTCTATTTTACATTGTTAAAGCATCTGTTTGTGTCCTCTTCTCACTTTTTTCTTTTGAATGAAATGCTATGTTGCCATCTCTTACATTGCTGAATAGAAATCAAGGCAGCCATATCAGATTTTGGTTGGAAACAAATGTTCTACTCATTGAACTTGAAATGTAAAGATGCTGTATAGTCATATAACTTTTGTTTACAAATGAACATTAACTAGATTTCTGTCATTTTTTTTTGGTTTTTTTTGACAAGCACAATCACTAACGGCTTGCTCAGATTGCAGATGAATATTGAGCTGTGGTGAAACATTAAGATTTTAATAAAACTGGAAAAATAGACATTGGGCATGACTATCTGGTAGTCAGATATCTGGCCAGATTATCTGATAGTCAGATATCTGATAGTCTGCTTTCTATCTGAAATATCTAGGGCCAATCTTAACTAATCCATAAATATTTTCAGACACCTCTGAACCTACACGCCAGCTGATTATCACATTGCGCTATTCTGTACCAAGTCAGGAATGTAATGCAGTTGTACAGACATTGGAATCCAGGTTGCTTGAAACACAGGTATAATCTAGCTCTTGGATATTTTGAATGAAGGAAAGTAGCTGCCAAACTAATTGGAACCCTTGTATTTGCTGCCAGCAAGTTTACTAAAATTTTATTGGAGCATTTTATTACACATGCAACCATAAATTATCACTGTGACAAAGCATCTTATTGTTCTTATCATATTGAACACGTGCTCTTCACAAATCATTGAATACTCAATAATTTGTGTAAAAAAAACACTTAAAGATGGTAAAATATGTGTTGAAATATCAGCAAAATCAACCAAGGCTATGTTTGAGATAGACGTGTCAACCTTCATATGTCTGAGAACCCCCTTTTTTTGTTTCCTTTATGCAGTCATTACTGTATTCTTATTAGCACTGTAACAGTGGCAGAGTTTGGGTGGTGAAAAGTCATTAAAGATGTATGCTTTCTCTGAGTGTGAACTTAAGTGAGAGAGCTCTCATGATTGAAAGGTTCTCTAACATCTCAAGACATGTCTTGTCCAAACTGTTTTTTAAGAAAATTGAGTGATTCTGTTTGAATATATAGCTCATTATTACTACACAAGACCTGTGACATGGCAGTTGACACTACAGAGATTAGTGAAACTTCCTATGTTCATTTTGACTTGTCAAACTGGTCCAACACATAGATAACTTTAACATGCACTTAGAATGAAAACTGTGTTGATCTGATCTGTTCTGTTTATTTATGTATAACCAGGTGATATTCTGTATTAGGAATGTATCTGTTTATGGTACACTACCTGTAATGATTTATATCATATTACTAAACTTAAGCCTTTTGAACATCTGGACTATTCAGTCCTTTTATTTATAGTTTAATTATTACTTTTATTTTGATAGTGATTCTTCAATTTATTAACTTTATTTCTACTCTTGAATCAGGACAATAGAATGCAGTACATAAAGGACATATTATTATTTACTTTCAATCTGAACTGCTCCCAGCTCCCCTCTTTCACCTCTGCCCCCTTAAAAAATCTCTTTGCTGCAACTAAATTCTTGTCTAATTTCATTTATTTAAATAAGAGCATTCACATTTTCACTAAAATGTTTTCTTAGGAGATAAAGAGTATTGAGATGTAGATCACGAAATTGCAAAAAAGTAACTGATGAGAAAATCATAATATACCCTTTTATCATGTGAAGTTATGCAGGGATGATTGCATGAGTACTGGCATCCATATTCCAGGTCGAACTGAATGGTGAATGGGACAGGGTCTGCACTCAAGCAGATTGTAGTGATACAGGAATTGTAGTAAACTGTTTGAATGCACGACGTGTTCGAAGACAGGCTTCAAGCAGACTAGACCTGGCGGCCATTCTCACTCTTCATAATATCTTGTGAGTGTTTTTGTTGCTGTTAGATGTGTATTTTGCTGATGTTTTTAGACAATTATCCAAAATTGTGTTTAAAGCTAAGTGTGCAAACAAAGGATGACCTCATCATATTTACAGTAGAACTTCAATAATAAATATGCCATTGGTGCACTCCAATCACCTATCTTAGGTGCAGTACCTAATATTGAGATCTAACTGAAAGATGAAGCAACAGAATAATACTGAATCTGGGCATGCAAAATTCATACTTATTACAAGATATACTTAATGTATAGTTAATGTCCAGGTTTGACTGTATTTTCATGAGAAGGTTTTTGGAAAATCTTATAAGGTACTGCTTATGAATATATCCCTGTTAATAGAGTTTGCTTATGAATATATCCCTGTTGAGGGGATAAAGATGAACATCTCTCATGAAGTCATAAGTAATATGATAATATGTGTGTATGAGAGGAATAAATAAATACCTCCATCTTGTCTTATTTAGAGGTTCTGTTGTGTATCGTCAGTATTCTTCATGGGACTTTCTGCACATTGAAAAGCCATCATCAGAATTCACTTTAAGTCTGTTTTACCCTCTTGCTTGATTTTGTACTCCCTTGTATATACGAGTCTGTGACAAAAGGTGGCTGACCTCTTCTCTGTTGTTATCTGACTTCAGAGATACAGTGACATCAAGAAATGATGGCACCACCAAGAAAACAGAGGACTTGTATAGGGATCTCCTTCAGGCCTCACCCCCCGACAATCCATTTGACTACACAGTGAGTAAACTTTCAGTTTGCTGGGTTGGCTACTTTGACTTCATTGTGAGTAAAAACTGATGGTTTACCTTAAGACAGATCATTCAATGAATGAATGTTGGGACATTTGACCATCATATATACTAAACTATAAATTATATATTCCACATGAAGAAAGTTTAGAGAAAAAAGGGATTGCATGCAGCCTTTTCATTGAAAGGGAAATCTTATTCTTCATGAAACTGTTACACACAACAATTTTAGAGTCTGCTGTGAATTTGGGAATTCTCATGAGGAATGACTTAAACTTCTGGACAAAATAATACCAAAATTTTTATTTGACAGTTGGTCCATTGTGAGTGTGTTTTGAGCACAGGTGAACAATAGGCTTATATGTGGAAGTCAGGGAACAATACTCAGGCACAGATATTTAAATTTTGAATTGCTATGATATTGGCATTCCCTTTGGTGCACGCTCAATTTGGAAGTTGAGATTTAAATTTCAATTTCTAATGTTAAGGTTTTCAACCTGAATTATCAAAATTTCGCCTTCATGGTGATCTGAAAAATCCCTAGTGACACATTTTGCAGAAAAAATCAGATCAGGTTCACATTCCTTTTCCCATCATGATAAATGATCAGAATATAACTTACCACCTGGTATCACTTGGCACTGTCACCAGGATATTTTGTCAGGATCATAGGGGCACAGTAACTAGAGTCATGAGCTCTGCAACCCATAGGCAGACATGTAAGATAATGTGGATGGTACTATTCTGAGAGCTGGATAATATAAATGAAAGACCTCATTGTGAAATGTATGTTGAAGGAGATGAGATATCATATAGGTATGACCTCATATTCATTGAGAAATGTATGTTGTTATGAAGGACATGACGTGGATAAGCAGATGGGAGTGTGAGCAGCGGGGAAGTGTGTAAAGGTCATGAGAGAACTCTAGTCTTAGATGTAGAGATCGTGGAATTAAAATGGATATTGAACCACCTTGCTGCCAGGCGGTTGGAAGCGTCCGCTCACGGTAAATGCTAAGCGGACGAAAACGTCCGTTTTTTTGGCATGGTTTGTTAAACCTCACAAGAAATCTGACAATCACAATCAGTTGATTGCAAATGGCGGACATCGAGTGAAAACAAGTTTGTTTACTTTCTCGACCTGTTTTTGGTGAAAAAATAGCGAAAATGAGTGATACTGAAGACAATTTCGGTGACACAAGTGAGGAGGAGATTACCTCATCAGAATCTGAGAGTGATGAAGCTAAGGATACATCTTTTTTTCTTGCTTTTCTTGAGTTTTTATGGTCTTTTGACCATATTTAGAACTTGTTGTGTGAACGAAGGGGTTTGTAATGGTTACTGATCATGCTTGTGGGTGAATGGAGCTTGCCAGGGTTGCATTTTTGAGGAGTGCTATCAGCTGATTAGTGTTACGTAACATATCTATTGGTGTTTCTAAGTCACTCTCTGTCCTGAGTGTTTTGCTGATTACCATAGGGCTAAGGGCATTAGACTGTAGACCATCCTGCTTCCTGTGAGTAAAATTTAGTCAAT
>JAWQUT010001075.1:0-16477 GCA_033807755.1 Ellobium chinense | reverse complement strand
GACGCTGCTCAATTCTGATACATAATATCACATGAGCACAAGTAAACTGGTATGCTATGCTCTAATGTTAAGGGGTTGTTGTGGCTAGAAGGAGGAAAAAGACCCAAACTATTTTGCATGCTTATGCCAATTGTCATTGAAATTTACAAGTTTTGTATGTCCATTGAGACCTGACGCAGGGTTTAAAGTCAGGAGTGAAGTTAGAGAAGAGAGAGAGTCCCTAACATTTTTCAAGGTCTCTCCCAAGAGTGCTTTCCCTGTCTTTAAACATACCCCTTGAGTCCCACAATTATTCCAAATGGACATGCAACATTTGTGAACTGGAGTCACAAAATAGGTCATAATATTATATTTCTTATATCTTTTTGTATCTTGTATCTTACTGTACAAGTGCAATAACTCATTCAGTGAAGGGGTTGAAGAGGCCAGTTGCTTGCAATGGAGAAATTTGAGGATAAGTAAAAAAAACAGAATACTCTAGAATAGATGTAAAGCGGCTTAATTTCTTATATGGCTGTCATGCCATTTTAAAAAAATGAAATTTTGCCATAAATTTCAGTGTTTCTTTTCACACTGTGTAAAGCCAGTCAGCACTAAGTGTCCGCTCACTCTGCGGGTGGCCAGCCAATGAGAGAATATGGGCATTTGAACTACCATGCAACAAGTATGACCTGCCCAGCAACTTATTGGAGAGTTTTCAATTCAGATTGTTGCTAGTTTCTTTGAATTTTTACATCCCCAATCATCCAGTCACTTACCAAATGCCCAAAGGCACAACTACAAACAGTAATGCGTCTTTTGTGATTATTTTTTGTCTTTTTGACTGTATTTCTGTAGCTTCTTTGAAATGTTCTTGATGTCACAAATTTGAGCCTGTAATTTTTTTAATACAGAATTTCTGCAATGTTCACTGACACCTATGTTATTTGTGGGCAACAGAAAACTGTGCAGTGTGTTTTGTTTTGCTTGCCACAATACTAATTTGTGCAAGCCAGTCTTCTGTGAGTTACAGAGACTAAAAAAAAAAAAGCAAGAGAAACACAAAATTACACATTATGCCTGGCCAGAATTGTGACATCATAATCTGCAGCCATTTATAGAATAGGAATATATATTTCTAATAAATAATTTTACAGAAGACATTTTCATGTTGTGCTTCAAGTCATTGATCTGAGGCGCATAAAGTTGGCTATCTCATGAACTGAGCAAGCTGTGAGAGAACAACCCAGTGGAAAGATGGAGAATAGCAAGCTCAACACTTAGATGCCAAAAGATGAATTTGATTTGATCTGGTATATGCAATCTTTTCTCATGAAACGACAGAATGATGTCATTTGATGTAATCAGTTGAGCTACAGTTTGTTTTTTACAAGTTCTTAATTTGTCTACCTCTAGCATCATGCCCAGCTGGCCAGTACTATGACACTAGTACCAATGTTTGCACCAACTGTAGTCGTGGCTATTACCAACCTCAGAGTGGTCAGTTTTACTGCCTAGCATGTCCAGCTGACAAGACAACCAAATATCCAGGAACAGTACTGGAGAGTGATTGCTCAAGTAAGTATTGCATGTAAAATTAACCTGTTGCAGTCATCTTACAACTCCACTTCCATAGTTTGCAGGAAGGCTGAGTAAATATCTTTAAAGGCTTCTGAAATTACTAATTGTGTTATGTAAAGAATTGCTGTAACAAATATTCCATTTTTAAAAACTCTTTTTTCTTTCTTTTCTACACCAATGCTTGTTGCCTTTTTGAGATCTCTCTTCTCATATATTTTTAACTCACATGATAGAACATTTGTTTCTGTATCAAAAGTATTGCCGTTTGCCTTCCCCTAGGTGACTGTCCCCCTGGCCAAGAAATAGGAGCTAGTAATAACTGCACTGCTTGTCGCATTGGCTTCTACCGGGGACCTGATGACCCAATATGCCTGAGGTGTCCAACAGATCTTGTTACACAATCCACTGGCTCCACCTCTATCAATGATTGTAATGTTGGTAAGTCATAGCTTTTGTTCAAAGAAAAAAGGTCTCAAATATTATGCCTGGGGCAAATAAGATCAGTTTCAGGTTCAGTCTGTTTGCAGGAATTACATCACTCTGATCTTTATTTTGAAATGTTAAGTAAACTAGTGCCAAATCCTGTAGTAAAGTCTATAGCAAGTGACTGTAGTCTGTCAGTGTTGACATACAATGAGAGTACTGTAAAACACATCAACTTCTAACACCACAGTACTGAAAACTGGTACGTATATTCATGTCACTTGTGAGTACCAGCAGTCTAGAGCTCCTGGATAAGTACTGCAGATATACTTTGTATTTCAATTACATAAGCTTGAAAGACATAAATCTTCTTCATTCACCCCCATTCTCATTTTATCAGTTGTTCAGATACCTCCTATCCAAATCTAATCACATACTACCAGATAGCCTTGAAAAGCAGCTCATCCTGTAACTAATCTGATCCTAAGTACCACTTACTAAACAAAAAAACTGCTTCCTGCTGGTGAAATCAAAGAATTTTTAAAAAAACATGGCCGAGTTTCAGGATTTTACCATATAGATACAGAGCATTTGTAAACTTAGATGAAGTAGTGTATTTAAAAAGAAATTTCCCATTTCTTTTGCTTCAGGTGACAACCCTCCTGGTACCTATCGCCATTCTGATGATCCTACCAAGTGGTCTTCCTGTCCAAAAGGCGAATACCAACCAGAGAAGTGGCAATATGATTGTTTAACCTGTGGGCCTAACTACTCAACTGAAAATATTGGATCCACATCCAAAGATCAATGCAAATGTAAGTGTCTCAGTTCATCAGCCAATCTCTTCTGAACTATGTGCAAATTTTCTTACACATCTTTCTCTCCTCATCCATGTGTTCCTATTTGATATTTGATGGGATTGTGTCTTAATCGGTATTTTCTTATGTCTGCTAATGTGGGTATTCACAATCCTGATATTATCGACAATCAGCATCTGTACTGTGACATTGCATTTATTCTACGAGATTGTGATAACTACTGAGTTTAAGGTCAGACAAAGGCTTTGCTGGATATTTGAAGGAAAGATGTATAATTAGATGTTCTTAGGATTTAAAGCTTGGCATAACGCCTGTTTCATCACTGTCAGGAGGCTTTAGAGCAATCAAGGCCTCTAGTAAAAGTTTGCATCTGAAATAGAATAAGAAGGTAAGTAAAATCACTTGGAATCCACATGTATTGAAAATATCACATCAACTTTATTAGCTATGAAAGGGAGTAGCTGCACAGTGGGCCAATGCTGAGAGCCCTCACTACTGATAGTGATTAAGACACAGCCCTACTGTCTGTCCACCTCAGGATTTCTGTTCCTAAGATCTTATGCATAACTTATATAAAATGTGGAATATATCTGTTATGAGAGACTGCCAACTGATGTCTCTGCTCAAGCATTGACTGCACAGTTTGAAATAATTTTTCTCAGTGGATGATCCAAGTTTTGTCAGGATAGTCATCAGTCCCCCAGGCATATAGAGCCGTAGGTGTTTAACTTCCATTCTAACATGCAGCTGTCATGAACTAGGTGCTGATATGTCTGTCTCACAGTTTAAAGAGACAGGTGTTATTTGCCTCACAACCTAAAATTTGAATCACATATTTTTTATTCTTTTGTCTGACAGTTTCTGAGAAAATGTTATAGGAATATCAGGTTTTCACCCAAAGTGTGCTGTCATTGCTCTTGCAGTGTGATATTACCTCATAAGCTAGCTGATGATTAGTTGAGACAGTTTGTGCGTTCGTCCACTAGCTCTTCTCGTTTCATGACAAGCATAGGTAATGGTGGCATACAGAGAGATCAAAATCCTGACATTCTAGCGGTATTTTCTTAGAAATGATGGAAGGGAAATGTAGACATTGTGAAGTTTTTGAAAAAATAATGTGGATTTATAGGCTGTGAAGAAATGTTGAAAAAGCATTTTAGATATTTTGATTTATATGTTGGTTTTGGGTTTTGAGAAAATTAACTTAAGTTTTGACATGCAGTGATATGTAGATGGCATTTTTGTGGATTTGCAATACATGTATAACAAACTGAGTTCCTAATTTTACAGCAGAAATTTTTGTACCTCAGGGCTTGATATGGGTAGCATCTCCTCAGATTGTTGAAAGTTTACTTGCACACAAAATGTTTCCTAAGTAGATTTCACAGCTCGTTGGAGTTATGTTTCACAGCAAAAAGTTTCACTAGTATACATCTCAGTTTGTTGGATTTACTTTTCAAAACAGAAAGTTTCATAAGTAGACATCTTAGTTTGTTAGACTTACCTTTGATAACTGTAAATGCCATACTTGTGTGGTTCTTTTGATAGGGGTGCCAAGACAGTTGGCCATTGGCAGGTATCTATTGGGCTTTGGAGCCATATTAATATAACTTAATGTTATTTATGCCTAAATCTGAGTGGGATGTTATGATGGGATTCACCCAGATCTACCTATATTATTTGTAGAGAAAGTTGGCCCTCCGATGTTTTATGGCAGCAGATCAGACGATCACACTTTTCTGGAATTGAGCAATAACCTAATCCCATAAAATATAAATCACTGTTTGGCTTGGAAACTGTGCAGGCAAAATGTGCACAACAGAATACACCTATTTATTTTACCAGTCAATCTGGCTCAGGCTTAAGATCAGAAGAGTTGAGACCACTCTGGTAAACACTCTCTGATTTTAACAAACCTTAATCTTTTACACACAAATCTCATCATATGTCTCTCAATAGATGGAATTGAAAAATGTGGTTTAATTTACGTATGAAGTATCAAATACACATTCCTACTTTTAATAAGTTCTGCTTTGACATTGGCTATAGAATTTTGTGGCTATTATGATAAGAAAATGGTAACTGAAGATCTAGTGAAGTCAAGCCTCCGCATACTTCCCCTTTGTTATCTTAGTTTAACGCAGGCTTACAATCAAAGCCTTTGTTTTCTTTTGTTTACCTGGGTGCCAACAAAGTTTCTGGCTCCAATCTAGGTCTCGTCACTTGACCAATAATTGCAAGGGAGATACACTCTCGGTAATTGCCATCTCTTAGCAGATAGTACCATTTTTAATTCGGTGCTCCACCCGTTGCTCTGTCATTGGATGTGATGTGTTCGGGTTGGTTATGATGGGTTACTAACAAGATCAGGGCAAGATTACTGAGGCTGGAGAGCAGACATTTTATAGGAATTTCATAATTTATTACTATATATTTTTAAAGCTGAAACAGATGTGGTTTTCCATTTGATAATTCATATCAGTTTGTTACATTTGTAAGGGGAAAAAAGACAGGTGGTGCCTTGGTTCCATCAGTTCCAATAACACAACACCACTAGTTGTATGTAAGGACTTAGTTTAGGTAGTATACTTTTCAGCATGTTGGTCATTTCATTTACAAATGGCTGTTCTATTTTGTTACAGTCCTTTGTCCTGCTGGCCAGCAACAGGTGATAGGTCAAGAGCAATGTGAGCTTTGCCCATTAGGATACTATCATGATGCAACCAACCCATTTGACAGATGTACGGCTTGTCCAGGGAATATGTACACATTGCAAGAGGGCTCCATATCCATTGACAACTGCACTCTGTGTAAGTTTTGAAATACCATTTCCCTATATGTCTCATGCATATAATTTGTGTCTTCCTTGTGCACTTTGCCTGAAATTCTACCAGTTGTCTTTTAATGGCACTGTGCCTTCAAAATGGGCTTTGTCAGAGTTAGGCCAAAATGGAATAAGGGCATCATGTTGTTTATTACATTAAGGCGCATGTTAATCTGTACAAAAAATTATAATGCGCCAGTCTGTTTCTGCCAAAATTGCAGATCTAAGGATATGCACACACTATTTTTACTTTGCTTAAAAAGCTTTTTCCTTGCTTTACAGTGGCTAAGATATGTGCCCATGATTTTTACTTTGTTGGAAAAGATTTTTTCTTGCTTAGAAGGTTTTTTTCTCTTTGTTTTCTCAAAATCTTGAAAAAGACTTAGGTCTTGATGGAAACAAAGTAATGAACTTCTCCAGTTCCTAATGCAGGAATTTCTTTCACTCTCAAAGCTTTTTTCTATCCCATTGCAGAATGTAAATACCCCCTCCTCCCATGTTCACCACCTGCAACATCAGTTAATGTTTCATGACTTGTATGACTAAATATTTTGTGAGTTCTTGTCCTTTGATGATTTTTTTTTTATTGCTACATTATCATCTCCACACTTTTCTTGTTTTCAGCTCCAGCCGACTATGTCCTTTGTTGTTTATTTTATTGTCATGGTTCTTTTGATTTGTTAATGACTACTTTCAGTTCTTGAAAGACATTTTGTCATTCCACACAGCATTTCTTGTCTACTGCTATGTTACGAAATGAAAGTTAAATTTTTGAAACAATTGATTATTTCACAACTATAAAGTGGAAATCAATAACAAAATATATGAGCATTGGACAGGCAACAAGGACACATGATAGAGGGTGATAAAATCTTTGAAAAGCTTCCTTGAAGAGTGAATATTGAAATCAAGTAAAATTTAATTGTTCAAACCACTGCAATGGTTGGAGTTAGATCTCAGTCCATGTAAATGAAGTAAATATACCTTGACTGCCCTTTCATACTGCAAAAGTGTATCAGTGTTTTCCATCATTATATCCATGCCTTAGGCCAGATTGCTTCATTAAGCTCAGAAATTTCAATTCATGTGACCATCACATTGGAATTTCTCTGTTCCTACAGTTTGAGTTGTTCATAGTCCTTTGTTTTCCACTACATAAAGACCCAGGTAACATGGCCACTCTGTGGAACGAGCAAATGTAGACTATGTTATCCATAAGCCATATAAACCATATTCTTGACTAGGAGAAGATACTTACAGCACTGGAGCATTCAGCCATGCTGGCCAGGGATGCAATGAGGGTTTGCTCATCATTCATGTAGATCTATTTTCGTTTCTGTCCAGATCGATGTTTGGCGGGCCAGCAGCCAAATGTTGCTGGAAACGGTTGTGTGCCCTGTCCGCAGGGAACATATCAACCTGTACCTGACAAGCCAAGCTGTATTCAGTGTCCTTCAGGTACCAGCACTCAAGGTGTTGGAGCCACTGACCTCATTCTGTGTGAAAGTAAGTCTATATTATCCTTATTCACTCAGCAGTGTGGTGTGTCATTAATGTCTAGTGTCAATCATTTTTCCAAATTCAGCATAATTTAGAAAAGAAAAGTGCACAGTGTTTGAGACTCTGACTCTGTTTATGTGAACTAGTAGATAGAAATTGGTGTAAAAGCCAAATACAGAATAATGTTAAGATACGAGTCTTAGAAAGGGAGTTACTGGTTTTTGCAGAATGCACTCAACCCAAACACAGCTATAGTATTTCACATCAAATAATTAAAAAACCCTATCAGTTTCCACAACACACATGAACTTGTTTATTTATTTTAGAATCAACAACTGGAACAGTTATGTGCTGTTTTCTAAACAGTTTGATCCACAGTAATTGTAAAATGTCACTCTTCAGGTTGAAGTGTAATTTGATATCACAGCATAAATGATGTCCAAGGCACAAACAATCCCTATGACTCAAATGATGCTGGACATGATTTTCATATTCTGCAAAGAGAAATGACCACAGATATAAAAACCAGTCACTGAAAAAGGCATGAACACAATACACTGCCACTTCTTCCCAGGCAAATTATTTTATCTTTCAAAATCAGTAAACTGCTTATTATTACATTTAAATGCCTGAAATCTGCACACATATTCCCATCTTGCTAAACTAAACAAAAACTAATAAAATACATTTCTTTAAAAAGGCCTAAACTTAGGCAATCCTAAATCTTAAATAAACATCAACCAACAAATAAGCAAACAAACAAACAAGACCATGATATGAAGTCGTATTTCAAGGAGATGGGTCAAGTGTGACGGGCAACAAGTGCTGCAGCTCTCCTATCATGCAGCTTTTTGCACTGTTAGTAAGCCACACCCTCACTCAGCCTTAGAAGTTTGCCAGTCTTCCAATACAAGGAATGTGTAAATGCCAATAAAAAACCAATGGAATCAAGGATCCAAGTCACCCATCACTGACCTGCTGTGATGCAAGGTCAGATGAAATACTGGCCATACGGCACCAGTGCATGGGTAATGGTCAGGAGAAGACACTGTGGAACATCATAGACAGGGAGAATACTGGAGGGATTTTAAGCACGACAAGGGACGTGTGTGAGCAGTTAGAAAGTGTGTCGGGGTCACAGGTGAAGACTAGGCTTGCATGTGGAAGTTAGGGAACATATTCAGGCAGTAGGTATTTAAGAATTAAATTACTGTGAAGTTAGCGTCCCTGTGGTGTAGTGGTAGCACATTCAGACTTGCAAGCTGAGAGACCCTGGTTTGATTCCTGGCAGGTGCTGGAAATTTTCTAGTGTAGGTTTTTTTGACCAAGCTTTTCAAAATTGATCCTTCACAGTAATTTGGTAAAATCCCTGGTGACACCCTTCCCTAGATAATGTACAACAGCATCCAAAAACTTATCAGCCTGGGCTCACATTCCTTCCCCTACTGAGTAATGTATAAAGTATAATATGCCTTGTCACCTAGTTACACATGGTCTAACAGATACTGTTAAGTTTCACCTGCCTTCATTTGTAATGAATTATGTAAAGCCCAGAACTTCAGTACATCAACCCACAAACTAACAAATAAGCTAATGGTCCTTCAGTGATTTTCCAGCAGACTTAAGGGCTAGGGTGAGAAGACATTCTGTCTTTATCAATAAAATATGTGTATGCAAAGGCTGAATCCTCTGTAGCCTCCAATTATTTTTGCTAAATCATCAAATGTTATCTAGCTTTGTTATCTAGTCTTGCCCCTGACTAAGTGTGTTTACAAGAGTAGTCTTGCTCATGATTGTAACTATGACCACATCTGACAATATCCTGACACCTTCAGATTTCAGAAAAGAGATTTTGCACAATGTATTAACTGCAAGGCTCATTATGCAGGTTTACTGACTACTTTCACACTGATGAAGAATTTAGAAGAATTGTAGACCTGAGACATCCTTATGTCATTGTTAAGCTCATTGTTGAAAGACAAAAAGCAGATCAGATTATTATGAATTACTCTTCATGCAGTAATATTTCATTGTTAACTGATCTTTGTAATAAATGTTCTTTCCAGCATACTGCCCCTCAGGTAGTGAGAAGCTCGCAAATGGTACATGCAAGCTTTGTGAGATTGGCTACTACAAAGACAACACTGTGAATGTTTTCAGTCCATGCAGGCAATGTCAGGACCCAAACTATGTTACACCAGGTGTTGGCTCCATCTCTAATGACAACTGCACTGTTTGTAAGTATAAATAAACTTCCAGAAGATAAGTCCATAAAATGTGAAATTTTGGGAGAGTGCCTGGTGGGAAAATAATTTGTGAACTAGAATGAGGTACACCATGTTCTCTCTTTCTAATCATGAGCATCATTTCAGAAAACTACTGTTTTATGTCATTGCTATTTGGGAATGCACAATAATCAGCGTCACAGTTATGAATAGAAATAATTTTGAAAGTTTAGGAATGAATCATTGTTTTCCTGGTAGCTCTGAATGATATAAGTATAATAATATGTGTTCTGCCAATTTTGCTCCTTTCATTTTATTGTTATTGCCTTTTCTGCTGTAGTGTTGTTGCTGCCTTTGTCAGTGCATGATTCTACTGATACTGCCTTCTTTATGCCACCAGTGAACTGTCAGGAGGGCCACAAAATTAACATGACCACCCACCAATGTGACCAGTGCCCAAGAGGAACATACCAGGATCAGAAATACCAGACAGACTGCATATCCTGTGGCTCAGATGAGTATACACGGTACCCAGCTTCTACTCGCCAAGAGGACTGTGAAAGTAAGTATGGATTGAGCTATGTTTTATTTACAGCAGTTTGGTTTTTTTTCAAGATGAATATTGAGCTTAAAGACAAATGTGTTTTTATGCCATTTCTGTCAATTTTTTCAACCAACTACACTGAAATTATGCCAGTTTGTTTGCTCAACTTCCCTTGGATTTTTTGGTATTGATACAAAGAAAGCTGGCCAACACTTCTCAAACTAAAACTTGTTGTCTTTTGTAATTAGTAACTAGACAGGTTAACGGAGTGACTTTTTCCTAGAAAACTGGAGGCAGATTTGCTGAAGGATGAAGAGCAGTCTGGGCATGTGTTATTCATTTTAGATAATTGCTGCAACTGTGTCCGAAAATTCATAGGTAGCAGATAGTATTTTAGCTACATTGTGAAACTTTCATGAGGAGCTGATATGTCTTGACACTCTGTGACAGGGACAGGCCCATTTACAGCAGCTGAAGTCTAACTGTCACCTCAGATTATAAAGGTTCTATGTCCATTTGGTATCTGGGACTCTCCGAAGATGAAACAGAGTTAGTGTTTGGGACAGGGTTAGGGAAGAGAAAGCACACATGGAGAGTCCATAGACAATATTTAAGGAGCCTGTATCTTCTCTAACTTCAGTCCTCTACCCTGCCATGAACCTTAACCTAAGTACATCATGGATTATACCAAATGGACATAAAACCAAGGTGACATTATAGTGCTGAGGTTAGCACCACCATCCTAACCCCCATGTCCTCTGTCTTGCTTGCTGCTCTTCACTTCTGACCGTGAGTATCCACTATGGATACAGATGACAAACCTACCAGTATGAATTAAACGCCGCTGGCACAAGCTGCATTATTTTTTTATGGTCAACTCCATAAAATTGTAGCTTCTGAATGTTAAAGAAACAGACACAGAGAACAGACATAAGAGAAAACCAAGGGACTTCCTTGTGATTTGTTAAAAGAGATTATTATGCAGTTCTTCAGCAGTGCAAGCCAGTAAAACACGATATGATTAGGATTTCCAGTTCTGGATTCATTGCTGACACAGGGAACCAGCAAAGGTTAAACCATGGGCGTTTTTTTTTCAAGTGGCAAAATAAATTTGATATGGCTTCTACTTATATGGGTGTCAATTTTCATGCAACTTTGCATGCTCAGGATATTTTTGTGAATGTTCAGGTCAATCAGATTTCTGTCTTGAGACGTTGTGGAGTAGTAGCTGTAGTTTCAGCATTCATAAAGACTTAAATCATTGTTAAAGGATCTTTTTCTGTGTTTCAGCTTATTGTGACTCCGGCTATGAGAAGGTAAATGATACATGTGAACAGTGTGAGCGAGGGTATTATAAAGATAACGCCATTGATGTGTTCAGCCCATGTACACTCTGCCCACCTGACTATGTTACACCACCTGTTCCTCCACCAGCCATCTCTGCCAGCAACTGCACTGTTCGTAAGTAGCTTTTCCCACCCTTCTCTTCATGGGCTGGTTTTTTTTTTTGTTTGGTTGAAATTTTCATATAAAAATGTGTTTTGTTGGAATTCTGTCTCATCCCTGTCACATTTCCTAGCTTAGAATCTTTGTCTCACTTTAACATTTCAGTAGAACCTTGATATAAAGCACCATATCAAAACATGTCTCCTTATTCAGATATTCCCTAATGGACAAATTTTTCTTTTCTTTATCTTTCTGTAAATGACATTGATACTAAATATATATCATACAAATAATCTCATAATTATGTATAGATTTGCACGGTCCTGCTAAGCATTCTTCCTGAATAAGTCAACCGTTTTATGGTATGTAAGCAGACCAGAGACAGCACATGGTCATAGATCATGTTGTTTGATGCCACTAGTGTATGCCAATAAGTCTATTTTATAGCTAGCTTGAAGGGATCACTGAGACTTACTCGTTCGAATCCGCTACACAATTCTTAAACCAGTGGAGAGCTTAGCCTAAACATTCAACCCCGAGCAATTATCAGAGAATCAATTCACTAACCAGTCGTCTCCCTTATTTGACAAAATGAGTGATGACAGCAGATTATGTAATGATCATCTGTTAAATGGTATAGGGAACAGTGAAATTGATTGTATAACTATATCATTGGATTCCTTTACAGTGCTGAACCCGCAGAACGTAGTTGTGTAATAACTAAGACATAAGGCAGTTCAATTTTACAGTGATTTTTCAAATGAATTGTCTGTCCTGCCTGAATGACATTTAAAAACTACTGTACACAATACTTGATTTACTAGGTTTTGGGATCAACATCATGACACATTGGGCAACCTCGTGTGCACACACTGGGCATCCTCATGTGCACTCTGTCCACTGCAGCAGATATACAAGGCTAACTGTTCCTGTCATGTGCTGGTCCCATACCCTCGGTTCTTTTCATAATGAAAGTATACACTGGATCCAGTAGGTTTCAGATGCCATCATCACAGATTATTAATGCTGTCATCATAAATCATCACTGTTTTCATCATCAGATAAGGTGAAAAACCTAAATCCGTGCCTTCTAAGTTCTCATTTAAAACCCTAAAGTCTGTCTTTGTGTTTTTGTTATATATTATCAACAAGCATAATTCCATTCTGTGCACTTCTTACATGGATCTTTTAAGTATATCCGGTTATTAATGCATGCAAGGAAACATACTTAATATATTAAATATCAAGGTTTTACTCTATCTTGCTTTCAATGTTATTGCTTTCACATTTTCTTGCCAAAAGTCTATGGTATCACCTTCATTGTCATTAAGCACTCTAAACCCTAATCAAAGTTATTCCCAAATCAACCACTGGAAAGTACTTTTCTTCCTTTTTCATTCGACATCAGAACCATCCTTGTAGAACAGCTTTGAAGGAAGTTATGCCAATTTGAAATATTAACAAAGAGGTGTTTTTCTTGGCACTTTTAAAAACATGAATGTTCCTGTTTTTTTTAAGGTGTTTTGATGATGGAACTGATTCAGACTATGTCAATAATGGAAGGAAAGGCTCCAGTTTTTTTCAAAGACATTTCCATATTGATTTCTGAAGTTATGTAGGTTTGAATCTGAGTCCAGATCTGGGTCTGGTAAAATAACAAAATTTTGCATTTTCAAACATTCATATGACATGTATTTAAAAAGTATCTGACAATGAAACATTGTTTTTTTACATTGATATCAGCCTTTTGGATTGAGGAGGCTAGTGTTGTAAACATTTATTTTGCACAAGTTTGTTGCAACATTTCTCTTTCATGCATTTCTGCCAGAATAATTTATTTTCCCCACTCCTCAATTGCGTTGTGAATTTGTGTTTTTATTGCTTCTTTTATCATGAGGAAAACTGTATCTGGACTTCCAGATATGTCCTGATATAAGTCTATGATGCGACTGTTACACTTTTCTACACAAAAGTTACTTTCTTGTGTTATGCATCTCAATCTTACCATTGATGGTAAATTTTGCAGGCAATTGCTCGGCGGGATCATTTATCGAGGGAGACATTTGCACACTCTGTCCTCAAGGATCATACCAGGACAAGCCTTGGCAAACCAATTGCACCGTTTGTGGTCCAGATCGGGACACTGAGCAGCCAGGGGCAACAAGTGAAGACATGTGCCTGTGTAAGTTCACATCTTTGCTTATCCATCTACTGTTTCTTACTCACTTGTCATAGAAGACTTGCCGATCACACCAGATCTATTTAAACACTGGATTTTTCAATTATGCTGCGTTAACAAATAAGAATTTTTAATTCTCATAGCGCGAAGTTGCTCTGGTCCAGCTTCCCACTGGCTGCTTGACCATAGTTGTGGATAATGACCATTGCATGTGTTGTCTACCAGTCAGTCAACTGACACTAAGCTGCAAAACTCGACCATTGCATCCAGCACTCTGGAAGGAGATGCATATACTGTATATTCTATTGCCATATTCTGTGTAGCAAATGGATGGTAGAATTAATTCTATCATAGCATCACAAGGGTTAAGTTACATGTGAAAATTTGCCAGAGTTGAAAGTTATGTTACTATTTTTTAAAATTTGTCACTTGCATGTGTGCTAATACAATGCTTCCATTTTGTCATTCGCTGAAATTTATTATTTATGTACCCAAATGTCCATTGCCCATTCTCGAGCATCAAGTGATTCATAGGACTAAGAAAAAAAGAAACATTTCATCCAATCCCTAGATAAATATTGTGACACTTGCGACATCCTCAGTGTAACATATTATCACAGTGCAAAGTCAGATCAAAACTGAATGAACTTATTAAGCCATTCTAGAATTCAGTTCCTGTATTGGAATGTCTGATCATATGTAAACTAACTGATAATGCAAAAGCAGAGAGTTGTTATGTGGAACCTTTCTCAGGGATCTTAGGCAAACAGCATATACAGAAGAACTTCACTACCTCACATGTTTGAATTCCTTGGCCTTTTCTTGCAAACCATGTTCTCTCTTGCGCTTTCATTTCCATACAAAATTTACCCTGTGGCCTCAAATACCTCACAAACTCAAATTTTATAGCAAGTTCTCGAACTTCGAGTTCCCAAAGTTCCTGTATGTGTTATTTGAAGTCACAGATTTGGTTGTTGGGCCACCCTGAAGTATGTACATAATCAGGCTGAGGAGCTGAGAAAAAGCTACCAGTTCCAGTTACCAGTTTGGTTCCAGAATAAACAGCAGAAACATTCAGGAGACCATGACCAAGGCGTGGTTAGCTCCATTAGGAAAAATTCATGAATGCTTCTGAAGGGGATGTTCTTCCTCAAGGAATACTCTGATCTTCTGTGCCACAGTAGTAAGTTTCTTATCTATAGAATGATGATATGCTCCTTCCCAGCTGATAGATTCCAGCCTTATCTATGCTTTTGGAATGCCACCATTTACTGCTTATTATTTATTTGTCTGTCTACCAGTGAACTGTCCGCCCGGTCAAGAGAATCCAGCTGGAACAGATGCTTGTGAACCTTGTAAAATGGGCTACTACAAAGAGAACAAAGGCTCTACACTCTGTGTTACCTGTGATGACTTCACCAAGAATGACATCCACATCTCACCTGATCCTGGATCTATTAGCAAAGACAACTGCACTAAATGTAAGGCGGCTGAGCAATAACCTACAACTCTTTCAGTTGAAATCTAATGTCCTGCAGTAAGAGATCTCACTTTTCCCCTGACTTTTCTAAAATACTTTAATAAAACTAATGTCTTGTGGCAAGAGGACTTATCTTCATCAAAACAGTTTTTGAGAAACTTGTGTTGTCTGCTTAACTATAGCTCTTCACTAACACAAATTTCTTATCTAATTTCAGTTGCTCTGTTAAGGTCATGGGTAGTTTGGCAACAGTATTTTGTCAGGAGATGAGTCTTGACATTTAAGTTACAAAGATGACCAAAAATCCCTGATTATAACAGGAAAACCCACTTAAACCCTTTGTAGCAAGACATGGGAGATTGATTTAGGACATTTGTATCTACCAAATTGGCAAAATTTTGCAGATGAGATTGTGCACCAGAGAATGGAAGATATTTTAAAAATAGTAATAAGGTATAGTGAATCTTGTATCCTAGTGTTGCCTAACATCCTGCTTCATACAATTTTTATTCCAGCAGACCAGATAAGTAAATAACTTTGTCCACTCCGGAGGGTCAGGGATTTTCAATGCAGCTAACATTTTACATGCACTTTTAGCTTTCACAATAGCTGTCACTGCCTGAAGCAATGTTCTCATTTTACAGATGAATGAACTGAACAAAATTTGAGTGAAATTTGTTCCACTGACACTTACAACATGACCATGGTGGGAATTAAACCACTGTATTTGATCTTGAGTCTTACACCAAAACCCTCCAGCCACATTGCTCCATACATGCACAATGGATTGTGAGACAGGACCTTTAACAACACACACTATTCCTAATTATGTTTTCATGATTCCATAATAGGCTAATCTAAGCTTTTCTTGGTTTTATTTTGTGATATATTCTGTTTGTTTCCATTTCTTTATGTATTCTGCTATTCAACTTCACGGTGACCTTGTCCACAGTGGTTTGCCTGCCTGGCTATTACCCACTGAGTGGCAAATGCACTTTGTGTGGTTACGGGTCTTACCAACCAGACAGATGGAAGGATACCTGCATCTCGTGCCCATCAGGACAGACCACTTACCAGCTTGGGGCAACAAGTCAGAGTGCCTGTGAACGTAAGTCAGCCTGAGAGAACTTGCACACTTGAAAGGCTTTTTTAATTCTTCCATTTGGAAATTGCCCTGCCTTTTTTCCTTTGTGTTGATACAGTGGGCCATTTTTGATTTTATTCCACTTTATTGGCCAAATACCTGGTTGAAATTGTTGTTAATAGCTGTCTGATTTATCCAGAGTTTGCCATACAGAGTATGCACTGATATATTTGGATGATTATCAGCGAGGTAGTTTGAATGGGAGCAAGCATTTAGTTCTTGAATCTATCTCTGTTTTCTATTTCTAGTTGGATGCAGTGTACTCAGTGAAGTTTTATCCTTGTGACTCTAAACTGTGTTTTAATGATTATGATTCCATTTCTCTTCAGCTGAG
>JAWQUT010001074.1:0-73613 GCA_033807755.1 Ellobium chinense | reverse complement strand
CGATCGAAAACACCGCAACTTCCGCGCTGACATGACGTTTCCGGTACGGTTTTTTTCTTACAATTTCAGAAAAGGTTAAAAGTTGTAAAATTAATTTCGAAATATTATTTTTTAGCAAAAATGATGACTTTTGATCTAAAACTTGATATTGAAAATATAAAAACTGTCGGAAATCACATTTTTTCTAGCACTTTAGTCGCACTTTAAGGGGAGGGTAAGGTAATAGACTAAATAATAGGCCTGAGTTACAGTTAGGGGTGTGAGTCTCATTCAGAATTCCTTCCCAATACTTTGCTGAACACTGGAATTTTTTTTTTGTTTGCAGCAAATCTTTACTCAGCACTCTTCCTGTTATATTGAAGTTTGGGCCTTCTCTCGTGATAGTACTGATTTGAGGACTCTTCTATAACTAAATGAACTGTATCATTACGATTACCATAACGGTGCTGTCCCAAGAGGAAGCTGAAGTTTGTTCAACTTCTTGTTATCAGTAACAGGTGTGGGGGGCTAGATCTCTAGATCTAGACATCATAATCCATATCAGATTTCAGGTTCAGCTTAATTTTAGCAGACACTGAGACACGCCTTTTCATTTGCCAACTTGCCATTGTTTTGTTGGTGGGGGTGGGGGTGTGGGGGAGTTGGGGGCTGTGTTTTTGGCTGCCTAAACTGATTGCTCTAAAAATCGACATCTTTTCTATCTTTTGGGAGGAATCCCAAATTACACTTACAGTAGATACTCCTGTCATGATAGACATCTGAGTTGGAGACTCAATTGGACTGATGCTTCTATCTTGATGGGCATAAGGGCTTGGGTTAGGGTTAAGGGGAGAGTTTGAGTTGTATTAAAAGGCATGAATTCTGATAAGGAGGTATGACTCATTAGAATGAGTCTCGTTCGGTATAACTTTCCTTTGCTATTACACATTTCAAATTTGATAATGCATAAGCAAATGATGAGAAAGGACACATGCAATATATATTATTGGCCCTCTGCCTTCTCGGGTAGTGCCAGGACATTTGTATGTGCGCATAGGAAAACCCGTCGCTTCTCGCTGGATCTAATCTCGAGATATAGACTAGCAGTTTTAAGTCAAATTTCGACTACCAGACCCAAAAATGGATTTTTACAGAAAAAGAAAGATTGTTCGTTTATTTTTCGTTTGGAGTATGATTCATGTCTCGAAACGGCATTTAAATGCCTTAATTTTGTGTTTTTGTGAGGTACCCTCGATCAATTTTCACTTATCGAATCACCCGCATTCGGCCGAGCCGGGAAGGCAAAATCTCGGAGAATTTTAAAGCTGATCGCGTCGTTGTGTCGCTTATTTCTCAAACTACACACTTGCACACTACGTCATATTACACATCATAAGAAAGGTCTTTCTCTCTACTTTCGATTGGTAGGAAGTGCGCATCTTTTAAACGACAATGAAATCAATGTGCATCCTGTATACATAACATAGTTCGTCAACTACGCAAAACTAAAGTGTTCTTACTTTGAGAGCTTGTTTTCTCATATAAAATGCATTTTGCGTTCAAATATATGATTATATTGATTTATCATGATTTATCAATTTATTTTGATGTAGAAAAGTATTATTTGAATGGTCATTTCCTCTCAAATATACAGCCCTATAGCCCCCGTAATGTTAAGATAATTGAAAATTTTAGGTATCTGAACTTTAAACGCGATTTTCTCCAAACTGTGATTTTTTAGTATGGTTCACAAAAACTGCCATAACTTTGGAACTAATAGAGATATTGGCATCAAATAAACTGCAAAATGTTCAGAAATGAATGGCCTATAACTTGCACTCAAAATCTCATTTTTCATATCTGGTATGAAGTGAAGGCTTTTCCTATGCAGCCACACATTTTAGTTTGTACTTTAAATGAAGGACAGGATTTTATAGGGCTATTCTTTACAATAATTTCTTTCCTTCATGAGGATGGGTTGAGGAATTCTTTGTGGGCATCAGTGAATTAAATCACATTACAACACATTTATGCTTGGGTGAGTTGATAATCACATTCCACACATTCAGGCAGATCTTCACATTTTAAAATGAATTAGTGTATCAGGTATGAATGCCTTAGCTTGACATAAAATGACTTCAGCTTTAAGCCAAGTGAAATCTGCCTTTGACCCTTTCAGCTGGTGTTGTGCAAAAGATAATGTTTATACTTCCAGATGCTCTCAAGGACAAAGCCTGCTGTGGGGCCAGGTGCCGCAGCAGCAGGAAAAGACACAAAAAAGAAGAAGAAAATGCCAACTGTAGAAGAGTTCCTTGACATGCGAGACTATACCGGTGCCATTACACTTCTTGAGGTAAGACAGGCATACAGTCCATGTTCAAATCACAGTCAAATCTGCCAAATTAATTTAGTTTGATTTTCTATTAATTCAGTGGAAAATCAAATAATTTTTATTTTTCCTTCTTTGCGCATATTAGCAGTTTCCTCCCTGTTGAAAGTCATGCATTGTAGCGTTCCTCTAGTTTGAAAAGATTAGCAGAGACACAAAGCCAGAAGTGAGATTGCCTCCTCTGCTTTCCCATGTAGTGCCAAACCACTGTAAACGGTGCAAACAACAATGAAAGTTAATGTCTGGACAGCCACAAGGCTTATTGTGGCAAGCAGGGTCTGTGTATTATTTTACACCAAGGCTGATAAATAATGATGTGTCCATTTCAACTGTCTATGGGTTTTTTAAATTTAATTGTAATCTAAAACTAGTCTTGAAGCAGTTTTCAAATCCAATACATCTTTCTGAGAAGACTTCAAAGCATGTTGGATGTAATTATTATTATCTGGCTCATCTATCTGGTACAACAAAAATAATCCAAACAGTGACTAGAAATGTCTTTGCTGAAGTATTATTCTAAAAACTCTCTTTGAATTCGATTAATAATGTTGAAAAGCAAATGTGTTAGCAACCAGTAAGTTAATTATAATTATTGCACATAAAGTCTTGTTCATAATTTTTTTTTCTTTACAATCTGCAGTTCAGCAGGAATGCTGGAAAAGGAAATGAAGAAACAGACATGTGGATTGCATATTGTGCTTTTCATCTGGGAGACTACAAACGTGCTATGGAGGTTATCTTTCTTAACATGTTTATGAAGTGTTTTGCTGGAGTGTAAAGTTTCATCTCAAGATGGTCATATAACACTGTGTGTAGGCTACCATTAATATGCAGGTGTAAAGCCTGCACATCTTGTTCTGTTGCCGTCCCATTTGCATAAATGAGTGAAAATGAAACTTTCAAGAAATCAAATTTTTGGATATGATACTATTCATTTTTGAGAACTCTATATTAATTTTTGACTTTTTTTAAAGGATGTGGAATTTAAAAATATAAAATAATGTGATTTTAGTCTTTGTGTGGTGTATTTTGTATTAAATCTGATAATGATTATAATCAATATATGATTTGACTATGAGGTTATTAGATAGTGGATGTGCAGAATTGTACAGGGAGGAATTTATTTTATTCCAGGTTCTATGTTGACTTTGCTGGTGGTGATAATAATAAATGTGTTTTCTTTTCAAAGGAATATGAGAGGCTGACTAAGAGGGATGGTATAAGCCCAGATGTTTGGTTGTATCTGGCATGTTGTCAATTTTTCTTGGGAATGTACCCGGAGGCAGATGAAAACTGTGGCAGATGTAAGTGTGTTCCAACATATAAACAGATTTATTTTGTTCCAATGATTATGCTCGTTGGGGAAAAAGAGATCAATGAAGTGGTAGTGAAAAACTGATTTAGGCACAAATGGTTTGCTATCATATCTTGCTTACACATTGTTTGGTTGACATTAGATGTTTCCCAATCATCAAAGTATGATGTGCTCCAACAAACTGCTCTAAAAGTAAAAAGATACTAACATGATGACAGTGATCGCCACTAATGCACCTTTTGCATGAAAGATGCGCAGGAGATTATGCCTGTGGACTTATTTTAATTGGGAACTTGCAGAAGAAATGCTGTCAGTAATCAAAGCCTCAACAGATGATGCAAGAAGCTTTTAGAATAGAATGTTTCAACCCTTAACCTGATTGTCTTATTTTCACATGGAGGGAGTGTTCGGCTTATTTGTTTAATGCCCTAGAGGCTAAACATCTTAAGGATTAACATGGACAGGTACTCATAGATTTTGCCTAATGTGAGAAACAGAGCAGATTTTGTATACATATATTTAATCATAAATGATTATTTTAAATTATCAAGCAGGTCCCAAAAGTAGATTGCAGAACAGACTCCAGTTCCACCTGTCACACAAATTTGGAGATGAACGTCGCTTGATGAGCTTTCACCAGAACCTTCAAGACATCATCGAGGACCAGTTATCTCTTGCATCTATTCATTACCTGCGCAGCCATTATCAGGAAGCCATTGACATCTATAAAAGGATATTGTTGGACAACAGGTTTGAAGTTTATTCACAAAATTCTAGTTTTATTTTGAAACCAAGTTTTCAGGTTCAGAAAATCAGAACAGTAAGTTTGGTCTTTAATCTCATCTCTCCTAATCTAGAGAGGAAAAATCAGTTCCATGCTGAAGACATATATGGATATGCTCTTTCAGATCTTATAAGCTATAAATAAATACATTATTGACCTGATATATGTGGCTTTTTATATACACGATGTAGCGATCTTAAATCAGTGTTATCATGAGTTATCGTTACAAATGGGCAATAATCTCAGTGTTCAGCTCAGTGATATTAAAGCTTTCTTCAACAGGTCAGTGGCAGTTTTGAAAGATTAGTGCATGGCATCAGGCCAAAGGACTTAAATTAAATGGCCAGTGGATCAGGAGAGTAAAAGTATAGAAGGAAAGGATAGTGGCCACCAAAGTATCAGTGGAAAGCAGTTGTTTGAAGTAATAATATTTATGTATACCTGTGCCCGCCACTCTCATTTCTTGTATTTCATTGTTGGAGTCACCATCAATGAGTAATTTTGCTCATAAATCCTATAAACAGACCCATAAAATTGATCCCACTTTAATCAGATTAACAGCTCTCTAAAAGGTTTAATGCTTCCACAACTCTCAAACTGTCCTATACTATTTCAAAGAAAACAATTTGAGTGGTTATTCAAGGGTGCAGATAAACTGCAGGATTTTCAAAAAGGGGTATGGAAACATGATGATTGTGTTAAATCATGACTACTGTATATTTGTACAGAGGCAAAAAAAGAACAGTGTGTTTGTCTTCTAAACAATGATATTCAAGAAATGAAAAAAAAAGGCACATAATTATATCATTTTAATTTTATTTCCTGTTTAAAGAATTCATGTTTACACATATTCAACATTTTTGCCAAAAGGGTTAGTGTGTTCTCAGGATTCCATTGTAAGAATGAACAAGCATAGCACATATGCTTATGCTGATCAAACCATTGTATCCTACCCCTGCAACACTGACATGAAATATAAATATAATACAAAAGACCTTCATTACGATTTGGAACATGCAGAGATCATGTTTATGTGAAACTATCTTTCAGAGATTACTTGGCACTGAATGTGTATGTGGCCCTGTGTTACTACAAGCTAGACTACTATGATGTTTCTCAGGTCAGTTGATCTCTTCGAGAATTGCATGGATATAGAAAAGTTGAGCCGCTATGTTACACCCGTTTTCAGTTTTCTGTTACGTCATTCATTTTTTTTTTTTTGATGTTAAGGATGTGGTATTATGGGACAGTTCCGTTAAATACTTCACCTAGCTAGTGATAAGTCTTATTTGAAATAGAGAAGATAAAGCATCAAGAAATAGAAGCAGTCAGAGATGTTTATTTCATTTCAGGTTATATTATCCCATAACAATTTTAACCACCAAATAAATTTAGGTTACTTTAGTGAGACAGTTGCATCATTGAGGGCTCACTGGGGGTAGTTTCTGTCAAGATTTGCCTTCACATTGAAAGCCTTAAATATTCAAGTATTTCTGATACAGGTTCACAAGTAATCTTGAAAGAGTGAGCCACAATATTGTTGTTGAGAGTTTCAAATTTGGAGAGTATGTAAATTATTGGTTTTATTGTGTCTTAAGATGAAGGATGAATATTTCATATAAACCTATATAGATAAGTTTCATAATGGGCACTTGTAACTGCTGTCTCTGCCTGACATGCCTTTTTCTTCATGATGTTCTCAGGAGGTTTTAGCTGTTTACCTGCAACAGTATCAAGATAGTGCTGTTGCCCTCAATCTCAAGGCCTGCAATCACTTCAGGCTGTACAATGGCAAAGCAGCAGAGGTAAGAATGGTGCTAAGTAAGGTATTGTGGGTAGACACTGGCACTTAAACTCAGTATGCAAACAAAGAGGAAGATTTTCTTGGAGTTCCTTTCTTTTTCTTCGGTAAAGAGAAAAAATGAATGAGAGTATGAGGATACACTACAAAACTGTGAGAGAAGCTTAGGCTCAAGCTCTCTAACAAAGCCTCAGATTGGACTTCCCATGCCTTAACTCTCTTTGTTTTCATGAACAGATTTTTAGACAAGTAAGTGTTTACTCTTCCATAAGAGTCATTTGATTGATTTCTTGTGTGCTGATGGAAAATACCTGAGCCTCTGAAAAGCATGTTAAAGATAAAGTCCACCATAAAAGAGGTTTCTGTCCATGTAAGTGATTGCCATAAAACGTCAAGATTGATTCACTAGGAATCTGTTTTTTTCCTTTTTCATCAGGCAGAGTTGAAGGCACTCCAAGAGATGGCATCTCCATCATTCCAGTTTGCTCAAGATTTGATCAAGCATAATCAGGTATACCATACTATGTAGGCAATTGCCATCTTTTCCACTGGAGTTTAACAAGAATAAAACAAAGCATTAAAGACTTTCTGTCATAAGTTTTACATTGTCTTGTAATATACTTAGTTTCCATTCATGTCTTTAAAATGAAGGAAGTTGCAGAACACATTCTTTGTAGCACAGGAGGCTAACCAGTGTTGTTTTGTGGAAGAGAGAACAATCCCGCAATGTTAGGTGATGCTGCCATAGACAAACGCCTGAATTTTGACCTTGTGCATTAATTCTACCTTTATTCTATGAAAAGTATTTTTCAGAGTTTCCATTGTGAAATATAATATTTTAAAATATGATCCTGTGGGTGGGAAGGGGTCTAAACCAATAGGTGGCTAGACTCAGAAGAGAAAAATATCTGCCACATTCTCCCATATTTGTGGCCGGATTTAGTTAATGCTTTTCATTCTAAAGTTGCTCACATAAGAAATGACTATATGGTGTATTAATTATGCACTTATCTTCAATGGTGTGAAGGTTGTGTTCAGAAATGGAGAAGGTTCACTCCAAGTTCTACCACCTCTCATTGATGTCATCCCAGAGGCTCGTTTGAATCTGGTGATCTATTTCCTCAAGCAAGGTTAGTGACCATTTTTTAAGAAAAGTCCCATTAAGGCATTTGCCATGAAATGATAAAGAAATCTATTCTATTTACCACAACCGTCAATTTCTGAAATTTGTGAAAGTTCACATCATTTCAGTGCCTTTCTGCAATAGTGTTTCTCCAATTAAAGTGTCTTATTTTTTATTCAGTAGCATCTCTGCCACCCTGATAAGAGCTGGTAGAGATTTTTGTCTTTTGAAATGACATTTTAAACATTTTTAATAGTCATAGTTGCCTCTTTTATCCATCCTGAGTTATAGCTGCAGTATTAACGGTCTGACTTGCACAGGGAAGGTTTGCTACAAAAGGTTTTATCAGTGTACTTAAATGAGTTTTAAAGGAGAGGAGCCTAACTTTATATCATGGAATCTACCTTGAAAAATTTCTGTGACAGATGATGTCCAGGAGGCTTACAATCTCATCAAAGACCTAGAACCAACCACCCCTCAAGAATACATTCTGAAAGGTGTTGTCAATTCAGCACTAGGCCAAGAACAGGGTTCAGTGAGTATCTAAGCAGTTTGCATAGAAAGTTTTTGACTTTAGATAACACACGAGCTGAAGTAAAAGTATTGTTGATATTAAAAGGTGAGATGGAAGGGTTCGATTCATCATTAACTCTTTTGTTTGTGCAGAGGATTTGAGATTATATTGGTGTGGTTCAAATTTTATTGAACAGCTAACATACTTTTCACCAACGGTGTTTGGTGAAATACAAACTGTACACCATCCATCATTAATAATATTGTATTTTCACTCAACCTCTATTTTTCACAGAGAGAGCACATGAAAATAGCTCAGCAATACTTTCAACTGGTGGGAGGATCAGCTAGTGAGTGTGGTGAGTGTACTTTTATTTGAATATTTATAACAAAAAATTTCCATAAGGTATTTGAATAGTCATCTTGTTTAATTTGTAAATGGTTTGTCTCATGTTTTTTTTTGTCTTTCCATTTTTAATTTTTGACCAGGAAAATTTATGACATACAAAAGGCAGTGACATCGCTTGTTAACATGTAGATTATTTCACAGTTCTGTCTCATTTATTACTAGCAGATTCTGTTTTCTTGTTTCAGACACCATTCCAGGTCGTCAGTGCATGGCATCTTGTTTTTTCTTACTGAAACAATTTGAGGATGTTCTCATTTACTTGAATTCAATTAAGGTGAGTGTGGAGGAAAGGGGTTGACTCATAAGTCACCAGATGATAGTTTGGTAGCTGATGCTTAATCTAGTAAACCTATATCTGCTTAACAAGAGTTTTTAAAATTCTGATTATAAACACTTCTTGATGGGTACTGTAGTGTAAAGATGTTGTGAAATTTTGTATATTCCTTTAAAGATTTTATGATCTCACTTTAAATGAGTAGCGAAGAAAATGCTGTTCTCACAGCTCAACTCACTTTAAATGAGTAGCGAATAAAATGCTGTTCACACGGATCAACTACTTCTCAATTAGGTCTACACTGATGTCATCATAATGCTAATGTCATGGTGCAATAAAAGGCACTTAACATAAATGTGCAGGTCAGCAAAGGTTTGTAGCTGTAGCTTTTATTGCCTCAGGAGGATAAATGAAGCCACATCAAGAGAGGAAATTTGCCTACCTTAGTTGAGCCACTGCAGACTTTGCATTAAACTGAAAAAGTCATGAATGAATGATTTGGGGAAGCATAATTTTCCTTTGATCATTGGTACTTCATGATTCCAAATTTACCCACTTTTCCTGCAGAGTTATTTCTACAATGATGACTTCTTCAACTTCAACTATGCCCAAGCTAAAGCTGCTGTTGGAAACTTTAAAGAGGCAGAAGAAGTAAGGCTATTTTTCTCTTTGCATTCTTCTTTCTTGACTATGAGGAGTCAGAGTATTTCACAGTTCTCAGTGTGAACTTGTTGTTCCTTGAAATTTCCAGCATAAAGAAGAACAAGGAGGTTCATATACAACAAGTAGGTGTCGCTGATATATCCCAAGAATAACATTGGTGTCTGGCTGACACAGTTGATGGGTGAGAAGATGAAAATTAATAATGCACCAGGTGGAATATTGAATGTTGTTACATTTCAGCTGGAGTGTGAAGGAGATATATTCCTTTCTTTGGACATTTCATTTTGCAGTAGAAATATTATTTTATTAGTGGTACTCTTTCTGTTCCTTTTTGTATTGAAAGTGACCCTTGTAATGGGCCTATCTTCTCTTGATTGCCTCTCCGCATTGCTTACAATTTTCCAGCAGAAGTGTATCAAGAAAACTTTGATTGTATGATGCATATCTGGAAAACACTAGTCATCTCACAATTTTTTTATCTCTGTATTCTTCTGTCCAGGTTTTCTTGTTGATACAGAGTGAGAAGACGAAGAATGACTACACATATCTGAGCTGGCTGGCACGAACATGTAAGTGTTCTTTATAGGCTTCAGTTGTATTGCTGTATTTACAGAGCTATTTTTTTGGTAGTATTTGCTTCTCATTTGACCCTCTGAAGTCTTACATGTTTAAAGCTGCTTTGGATTGTGCAGAATTAAAAAGGAATAACCAGCAACACAAGTTCGGTGACAGTGATGCAGACATTCACCAAAGCCACTTCCTGTTAGTGATATTAAGAGACACGCTCATTTAAAGCCATTAAACATCGTTAAATCTTCAAGGTTCAGAGGAAGAAATGGAAGGTCAGATTTTGCCTTGCTGTTGCAATTTCACAGATTTTTCAATCAAACATCATTGTTTGAAACTTCATCAGTTATTTAAGATACCAGCCTTTGGTTGTGTGATACTTTGTACCGACTGATTAGGTTTGGTGTAATAGTCAGGCTGAATGTAAATGCAAGGAGATTGTGTGTCAAAGGCTTGTCAATCACACACAATGACATGCTGATAGTTACTTTTAAATGTTCACAACCTGCTTGGTATTTCTTTTAGGACTTATTTTTGCTAAACACTGATAGATAAGTATGGTATAATAAATCAGAATACTACAGAAGATTATGTATATTTAATTTAAAGGCTGCAGTACAGGATTTTTTCCTTTGTTTAAGACAGTATCATTGTATTTTTTCCCTTAGACATAATGAACAGAAAAGCCCGTCTAGCTTGGGAACTGTACCTGAAGATGGAGACATCTGGAGAGTCTTTCAGTTTGCTACAGTTGATTGCCAATGACTGCTACAAGGTGAGACTGAATTTGAAATCAGTTTTGCTGTGCTATAGACAAGGCCCTAAGAAATTCACCCCTACACCTATAAAAGTGCAAATTTGTGTGGTTGTAGGCAGATGCTGCCTGTTCATGTTTAACTGTCAGGTGTTCTCAGTTAAAGGTAGGCATAATTCTTTCACTTAGTTATGAGTGTAAGATTATTCATTATTGTACAAACAAGGGCTAGCCAATGAACATCCTTCATTTTTTTTTTTTTGCCAGAGATAGGCATGCAAGATATGACTTCATTTATTAAAAATATTTTAGCAGTGCTGCTGGAACCAGGTAAGAAATTGAAGCAGTCTTAAGATTTTTTTGTGTGTATTACCTTCTCCCTTGTGACATCACATGCTTCAAGGATAAAATAAAATCAGTGTAGGGCTTTATAATTAATTATGTTTTTTTCCTGCGGCTACTCCACAGATGGGTCAGTTTTACTATGCAGCAAAAGCCTTTGATGTGCTAGAAAGGCTGGACCCAAACCCAGAGTACTGGGAGGGAAAGAGAGGGGCATGTGTTGGTGTCTTTCAGCTTATCATTGCTGGCAATGAGCAGAGGTAAAAATTCAGGGATTGGTCAGTCTTAATCTACAACCTTTATCACCTAAGCCATTTCTTGCACCTTCACCATATGAGTCAGAATGTCTACTTTGGAACCTCTCAGCAGTGGCCTAAATCCAGAATTGAACATCAAATTGTAACTTTGAGAGTAGTTTTATTCAGTTTCTCTGTATAGCATAAATTTTTGGCTAAACTTTCAGATAAGTGAATAGACAAATAATTCAACACTTTTATGAAAATGTGTATAAAGTGCTGGAGATTCTATAAACAATAAGACAGTTTCATAGTCTCAGCCACCACAAATTCTTCAGGAAAATGGAAAATTAGTGAAAAGCAGTATTTTTGGTTTCTCTGTGTTCCTTGACAGATCGTGCTGAAGTTGAGCCTTTAAGCCGCCAACATTAGTAAGATATTTTTTTGAGTCCTATCATGTTTAATCAACTTTCTCAGGGAGAAGTTACTGGAAATAATTCAGATTTTGCTGAATAGTCGCCAGTCTAAGGTGGAGGAGATCATTCTTACCTTCAGGAAGTGGGGATGTGAAAATACCCTGATGAATTAGAGGGAAAAAAGTGAGAGTCAGAGGTTCAATTCAATGCCTTTGTGAATTTTAAACATTTGTTTTTTTCATGCATCTCAAGTTACTGTTTCGTTGATGGGGTGCTCAACCTGTGGGCTACAGGTCACTGTGGCCTACCAAATACTGATATTTTCTGTCATGTGCTACTTACCTGACAGTCTGTGTGCAAGTAACTTGCTTACTGTCAATGCTTGTGGGTGCACTAACCATCCTTACCTTTCCCAGTAAAGGAGATGCCGAACGCAAGCCAAGAAACGGAGCAAAACAAGGCTTTAGTTTCTTTTACTAGATTCCACTTGTAGTTTGGGGTAAGAATTAAGTAGAGAAGTTCAACCTGCAGATTGGCCAGGTAATGTAGAAGCAGTTTCGTAGAGAATGTACAGATGCATATCTTTCAGTTGTTCTCTATAACTTTAATGCTAGGGATGAGGGTCTAATAATACTAATATTGAGTGAATTCTTGAAAATTAGCATTCTCATCAAGGATTGGTCCCAGCATACAAAATGTAAGACATCCTCTCGTTCCAAGTTCTCAGGTGTGTTCTCTCCCTCCACTTTACGCATAGCATTTTAAGAGATGCTTGTGGCGCTCAACTGACATAACAGTAATTGTGTAGAAATCATATAAGTGATAAAAATTTATTTAAGGTCTGAGTGGCTACAGGAAAATGAGAACGTGACCTCCAATATGCAACAGGTTGAGCACCCCTATTTTGTGTTTTATGAGTTACAGTTTATTGTTTCATTTCAATCTGTCCTTGCTATGTCATAATTTGATGAAATTTAAAGATACATTGGTATAGCAGTTCAGCATAGCTTNGGGGGGGGGGGGGGGGGGGGGGGGGGGGAGAGGGGTGGAGAATACAGAGCAGAATTAAATAAAGAATATTCTATCAGGAGATGATATCAACTCACTGTGGTGGAAAACATACATGTGAAATATGGAAATTTCAGCAAGAATGTAAATTTTCTGGGGCCATATAACACAGAACTGTTTGTTTTGCATAGACTTTGATGTCGACAAATGCACCCAACTACTTTGAATGTCATTTCAGTCACAGTTTATGTCAGTACTTGTATGTTTGGCTCCCTATTATTAATGTTCGAAGTTTCTAACAACAAGGTTATTGCTCTGTCAGTGGCTTAACCTCGTCCCAGAGAAAATGACAATGGAATTTTTTTTCCAACAGGGAAACTCTGAGGGATGTGATCAACATGCTGCGGAACACAAGCAACCCACAAGTGGAGTACATTATCCGCACCATGAAGAAATGGGCAAAGGACAACATGGTGCCTGTACCATAGTCGATACATCTATTTAGATTTTTTTCTGCAATTGTTCTAATTTTGTAACTTTTTATTATTTTTTTTTTGGTATTTGTTGCTATCTGCAAGCAAAATCCCATCTCGTACTATTTTTTAATCATAATTATTGCTGTACTCTGAAATGGTATTGTTATGAAGAAAATAAGCAAAGACCCTTGAGATTTTGGTGGTCTGGTTCAGAATGGCTGTGGTTCAATAGAATGTCAGCATATGAGAAAACAGAGATTAGTTTTTAGAATTTTTGCTACATTTCTGACCTGTCATTTTTTTACCATCGTGGGTGTTAAAGGATTACACGCAACAGAATGAATAACTACTACTTTTATACAGCAAATCATGCTCTGCCGCTCACTGAATTTAATATAATTATGTGGTATATAGGTTTTATTAATACCACTTTTGTCCGTCCATTGCTTACTGTAACATGGGATTTTTCTTATGCCATTTAACACATCTTGTTTACCTGGGGAATTTATCAAGTTAACTTGCAATTGCAACTTGTCACCAGACAGCTCCTATCAAACGGCTTGGAGCAAAAGGCTTATGTTGGTTTTTTCACCAGTATCACATTTTTGTATTTGAATGATCTACATATTAATATTCATCTCTGGATGAAATATTTTTGGGAAAATGAGATGTAGTGACAGAAATTAGACAAAAATTTGGTTTAAGCAAAGAGCTATATATAAACAGAACCACAAATCTTCTCTAAAGACATTTTGGCAAAGATAGACCATTTTGTTGGGAGACATTGGAGGTGCATAGTGGTTAACCATAAAGTGTGAATTTTTTTTTTTTTGAGGGGGAAGGGGCATTGTCATCAAATGAAAACAGTACGTTTGATTGCAATAAGGTTATTTTATTTTTGTTTTGTCTTGTCAGATTTTTACAGATGGGGAAGAGGATGACAATAAAATTTGAAAACCAGGGATGCCACTTTTCCGAGAATTCTCGGAAATCCTAGAATATTGGTAGTCCAAGAATGACGTTCGAGGTCAATCTGAGAACCCGCAACGACTCTCAGAAAAAAATAAATCCAAGATCCGAAATTTTATGGCAAGTTTCGGTAAAGCCGCTGTACAGATAGATCAGCATTCATTGTAGGCGTAGGTATTTCAGTACAGTCGACATATGGCTAGATAAGATTAGATTTAATTAAAGGTTACTTCTGGCTTAAAAGTGTTCCATTAAATTTGAATTTCGAGGCAGTTATTTTGGTTTTGAAAACTCATTCGAGGGTGGAAATCATACGAGACACTCCAATTTGGCGTTATGCTTTCCAATGCATGCGTTCTTCTGTGGACATTGCCTTGTAGGCCTAGCACAGACAGTACTAGGATTGGCTGATCATCCGTCGCTCTGACTTGTCTTCTTCAGGTGGTGTGTGGGTTAGGCTGGTTGACTTTGCGGAACACCTTGACTAGGTCTACTTTATCTTTCGCAAATAATCTGAATCATGACTGAAAGCAAGAGATCTAAGCAGCAAAATCTTTTAGGGACATCCAAGTTGTATCTAGGGGCTTCCCAAAGAAAGCTTTCTCTTACAAAATCCCAACCCAGGCCTTTAGAGAAACAAGATTTTTGAAGCAGCTTGTCTCAGCCTTTTGTGTTTACAGTCAATCTTTGACACTGACGAAGAAAATGTTTGAATGACTAATCAGAAGAATCAAACCAAATGAAGAGTTTTAGTTAAATAGCCTCATCGGCAGCCTGATCCTTGATAAATAGGGGTTGGCAAGTCTGCTTTTTGATTTCTGTCCTGTATAATCATGTAGTGAATTTATGTGTCCTTATTGTTCAAGAGATAACTTCATTTCTTTATTTAGAGATCAAACATGTTTTGACTCTCTGAAAGAAGAGGTCTCAGATCAGAGACTAAGTCTTATGAATTCCCGCAAAATCTTAGAGAATTTTATGAAAAGTGAGTGGCATCCCTGGTCAACATGTGAAGATAGTCTGACTCATAATCTAAGCAGCAAACCTATAGGGACATCCTAATAGTATCTAGGGATGTCCCCAAAAAGCTTTCACTTACCAATCCCAACCCAGGCAGTTGGAGAAGCAAGACTTTGAAGCAGTTTGTCCAAGCCTTTGTGTTTAAAGTCAGTTTCTGACATTGACGAAGAACATGTTTGAATGACTAATCAGAAGAATCAAACTATGTAATTAGTTTTATTCAAACAGCCTCATCTGCAAGTCCACTTTTGATTTCTGTACTGGATAATAAATATGCAGTAAATTTATAAACTTATTTATATTAAATTCTTCGTTGTTAAAAAGATAGCTTTATTTAGAGATCAAACATGATTTGGCTCTTTCACAATAAAAGTTTCAGATTAGAGACCCAAGTCCACATGAATTTCTGCGAAGCTGCCTATGCTTCAGAGAATTTTATGAAAATGAGTGGCATGCCTGGAAAACTAAGTCACAAACTGTTGAGATGACAATATGGGAAATTTATGGGCATTGAATTTCTGTATTTCAGCTAAACATTCCGTCATCAGTGACCTCCCTAGCTGCTAGCAAACACATTAGTTATCAGACCAGTTAATGAAGCAGCCCAACAGCACTGTAATAGGCATTTGAAAGTCACAAGTTTTGGCTTTGGTTGAAAAAAAAATATTAATATCTGGAGAGGTGAACATTGCATAATTCCTTCACTGTTTAGAGCTGTTGGTGGTTTATTTCACTCTTTCACATTGACTAGGTGAAAAGCAGATATGGTGAGACAGCAGAATATTTGTTTATAATGCCTAATCATTTTCTTTTCATGGAAAAGTGGGATGAATCCTGAGAAAGTGTTTCTCATGTTACAGCTATGTAAATAAACACTTGTAAATATCCATGTACTTTGACTGTGATATTTTATGATCTAGGAAGAATAAAGCAATGATTAAAGTTTTATTTATGATGTTGTTGTTGTTTAGCCACATGGCAACGCCCCTGCCCAATATTGTTACATAATTGCTAAATTGCAGTAGTTTTCAGATAACAAAAAAACCTACAGTTTCAACACGTCACTATATTTGCATTTTTTTTCATTGATCCTGAGAAACTGCTATGAACAGGAGTCAAACATATCTGAAATGGTTTGTTTGTGACAGGTGATTATAAACTCTGTCCAAATTATTACGAGTCTTGCTTATAGGATTTTGTGTTAATTTCTGGTGGTTGAAACTCATCCGTCAGATCAGGTCTGTGATTATGTAGCAGCCCAACTTTTGCAGAACCCTCATCATATTAGTGAACAAATAATTGCAATTTGTTTACCTACTTAGAGTAAGAAGCATGTTTTCATTTTTACATCAGTGGTCCTTCAGACATTGTCACCTCTGCCTATTGCAGGAAGCAAAACCCTGCTGTTTAACCTGTTTATTTTTCTACGTTTCTAAAACGTTTACCACCGTCCCATGTTTTTTTGTGAAAGATGAAGAGAACAAGAATTTGTTGCACTGCACGACATGATTTAATTAACAACATTTCACAGTTCATATACATAACAATTTGAGCTTACGAATGCTTTCGCATCTGTTGAGAACATTGAGGGTATTCCTCATTTGGTGGTACCTCTGACTCCCTGCTACAACACTGGGTAGGAAGTACAGTATAAATGTCTTCAGCCAGCCAATATAAAGATTAAAGGGACAGGGCTAAAAATTTGCTTCACAGCCTATAAAATCTACAATATTTATTCAAAATCTTTACACAATGGTTCCCCCCATCTGGCCATTTCTGAGAAAACGCCACTAGAATAAGATTTTCACCCTCTGTATACCGCTATCACACATTCTCAATAAAAGCTAGCAGATGACTGGTGCAGTTACATGTGCTTATTGTCTGAACCAGTCATCTGATAGCCTACCTTGCTTCTTGACATCCCACAACACAAGTAATGGTGGCACGCACAGGTTGAAAATCCTTACATTCCTGCTGTGTTTTCTCAGAAACGATCCAGTGAAAGGAAAAATGTGTGTCGTTCATGAAAAAATAATGTGGGCTTATTAGGCTGTGAAGCAAGTAACTATCCCTATCCCTTTGATTATTTTTTGATTGTCCTAAGTTAATGCTATCATATGAAAGTTTATTCAAGTGAAAAACTGAGCTATCATTATTCCGGCCCGAGATACTGGAAGTGGCTGGGGTCCACCTTGTGCAGTGGAGGAAATATAAAAAAATTGTAACTGAAATAAATTTACATTAAGTCAACTCAGATTTCTTTCCACAAATACTTATCATATGCCATAAAATCAGGATTGTCTTGAACAGAAATGACTGTACTTTGGATATCTGAGGACCTCGATCATCACCTGAGCTTGGTTTCTCAGTTCCCAGTCTAGCGATGTAAGTCTCACTTGGACTCATGTGAGACAAAGGAGGCGATGATGTCAAGATATGTATCTTCAATGTTGTCCCTAATTGTGGGTCACAATATTATCATTTGGTTTCAGTTAATTTATGGCATGATGTAATCTGAAGGACCAATTCAACATTAGTAAGGCAGGTAACAGACGAATTAACATTCCTACAACAGGAATCACCAACACATCAAGATATAGAAATGAACAACATAGTTACAAAAACTATAAACCTGGTACACACAATTCTCAGTAAAGAGATCATGAGATTCTCGTAAAACCCTATACAAGTGAATGGTGAATAATTCAGCCTCCCGCCTCCATGCACAAATACTATTTCCCATGTTAGAAAAATGACTTAATCTCACTGACGAGAACTGATATACATGTATAAATATGATATAAACAAAGATCCAGCTTCATCTCAACACATATTAAGTTCATTTCTGCCTGAAGGTAGACAAAGTTACGTCTTCTAATCGATTCGTTTGTGTCTTTAATCATAGTGGTGTGGAAAACACATTTTTCAGGTTATAGGAAGGCCCATGACTGAGTTCCTGTCCTGAAAGTGGTTCTTAATTTGTAGTGACTGCATGGTTATCTTTGTGGGATCTATTTCTAGTAAACTTCATTGTCCCTGATATGATTTTTACGAAACGAGCCCTAAATTCAATATACTGTTCACATTTCAAAAGCTCTTTGCACAGTAAACATAAACTTTGTGCCACAACCCCTCCCATTTTCAAACATTTTTAGCACAAACAATTTCTGAAACCCAAACAATTTTATCAGGATATGAGATTTGCTTACCTTTGAGTTTGATAGATGCCAACTGTTTTCGTATTTCCTTATGCAATCAACAAAATAGTGTATTCTCATTTGAAGCTTAAAATATCATATGAACAGGAATAATACCCAGAGGAAATCACTTTGACTACATAGAAAGAATACGTTTTTTTGTTTTTTGATTACACACAAAGCAAAGCAAATAATTTATTATGTACCTGACAGGGAGAAAAAAAAGGTTAATCAAAAGACAGGGAAGGAATGCATGAGTATTATATCTAGACCCCATCAAACAACACAGGTCTGAACATTTTCAAAGCACTTAAGGTAATTTCATCCCCATGAACATTAAAGTGAATAACTGACTGATTTGATTCCATTACTGATGATATGATATACAACATGCCAGTAGCACATGGCAAGTAATTACTCCATATGGCTGAAAATGATTATTGCACATCATTTTGACTTCTTCACACTGTGATCGTGCAGGAAAATGTAAGGCATTATGGGACAGTAAACAAGATGGAAGTACAACAAATAAGTAAAAAATATAACGGAATGATTAAACAACTTGCATGGGAGCATCAGTGTTTCTACTGGAAAATTTCATTATCAGTGCAGGTGCTAGTAAAAAGTTCTGATATGGTACCAGATAATTAGTAAAATACATCAAAATTGTATTCTATTAACAAGTGTCCAAAATAAGTTGCAATTTCAGAATTTCAACCACAGATAACATATAAGCAAGCTGATTTCAAACTGGCACTTTCACTTTCAGTAATACTACAGCAATGGCTGATTAAAGTTAATACTAATCATCAATCTTTGTTACGTGAACTGTTAACATGCTATCCTTGCAATACTACAAAAGCCTTGGAGATTTTTTGAAAAAAAAAATAATGCCAACCAACTGTAAATTGCTGAGTCTGTGCATGCTCTGAAGTATCTAGTTTCCATAATCATTCATGGTCTATGAATGTTTATAAAGCATATATGTGGTCATTTCATACCTGCAGGGGTTTCTATGGGACTTTGATCCAGTCCAATGTAACACACAGATACATTTAAGAATTCTATGTCCTTAATAACCCTATCTTATCACAGAATTAAGTTTTCAATGTTTTCCCATACCCTTGCAGTACTAAATGTACTTGTCCCATCCCCACACTATGCCTGTGACAGGTAATATGATATCCACAAACAATATGATCTTCTGTAAAGCCATTTCATATAAAAACACCATAATGAGATCACAGATATCCATAAATGACTAGACACAACTAATTCACAAGTTGGCACCTGCACAATCATTAAGTACACATTAAATGTACAATAAAAAGTGCATGTCGATTCTTTCTCTCCTCATCCTACTCTCCAGCTCATGATGAAGCAGGAAATTCCTTTAAAAAGGGGAGTTCATTCCCAGCTTGGTATCAAAGTCAAGGCGTGCCCTTCTCTGTCGCCGAACTGCAAGTCTGAGATGAATCAGATACAGGTTAAAATGGAACTAGGCAAAGAGTATATTGCCACTGATTTGCAATCACATTCAAAATTCTGAAACAACACTGACAATCTTGAATATCTATAATTTCAAGCAAGACATCGCCCTGCATTTTTTTTTGTTATGCAGGCAAAAGTAAGGAAATCAAGGATTGTTAACAATGTTAGGGGATCTCAGATACTGTGAATGTAGGTAAGTGGTGAACACAAAAGAGTACATTCCTTCTAAGTTCAAATTTTTATGTGCTGACAGGCACTGGGTGTAAAACTAAGCAAACGTAGTTGACAAGGCTCTAAAGATTCCCTGATATAAGTGCTTGACTTTATCTGGTTCAGACATACTGAGACTACTTTAACTTTTTCTATAAAAGCGATTGCTGGTACAGTATTTTAACAGTGGCATTAAGGTATAATTCCCAAACACCTCCTTGCCCCATTATGTCCAAAAAAACAATAAAATGTTACAAGCAATGCAATGGGAGGGCCAATCCAACTCAAACAATTTACTTTTCATTACTACAGTTAATCAGTTTCCCATGTTTCATCAGGTAGTCATAGGAATTTAAACATTTTCTCTTCAGAATTTGTTCCAATAAATAGTACAGTATTTGTATTTGTGCAACCCATGCACAGAAAATAGCCTCTGTACACAGCTCATTATAATAAGTGCTTGTGCTTGTTAAGACAAAGATGATGTATTATATGATAGATAGTGACCTGCTGATAATCAAGAATTTCCTTTCATGTGAAGTAAAAACCATCTGTGTAAGGAAAGAATTTTCATCATCACCAATAAAAAAAATGACCCTTACTTGATTTCTCTCCTCTTGGCCAGCTCATTAAGTGTGATAGTGATAAAAGGCCATACTGAGCCCAGCACCCAAACTGAAGGATGAACATCTGAAAGAGGCAGTGGGGAGCCAAACACATTGTCCCTTATGTACACATCGGCTACACAGAAGATTAGCTGCAGAGCCAGCCTGGTTGAATGACATGGAAGAGAACAAAAATAATGGGTCACTTCCACTGTTCTTCTTTATAGAATCATGTAAAAATATATTTGGGGGATTATAATATATATAGTCACAAACAGCAAATTACTCAGCACTGCTGTTGTGCAGAAAAAAAACTCATATGCCAACATCACAATTTTACAGGGAATGAAAAAAATTCTTATTGTCTCTCTCTATATCAGTTAATCAATGGCGCATACAGTTGGCCATCTCTGAAACAATAAAAGCATATAAAATTTGGCATTGCAATCTTTATTCGGTAAAACTGAAAGATTGCATATGGTTTCACTCAGGTGATCAGGTGATAAAAATGAGCTGACTTGAGTGTGGGATATGTTTCTGGGTGCTGCACACCAGTCATGGTGGGAAAGTATGTTCACTTGATAGACATCTGCTTGAAATGTGGCATCTTTTGTGAAGACTGGAAGTGAAAGCTTGACAAAATGGTGGCAACCAGCTACAGTTTCAAATTTGTTAGTGGGACACTTTATCAATGTCCTTGTATTAAAGGAGGATATGGCAGGAATCAAAGATATAAATAAAGCAAACACTACTTGCTAGTCAGTGCATTAGTTTTTAGGTCTTCCACATTTGTTGCAGCTATCTTGGCTTGCCTAAAGGCTGATAATCCTTTGCTTAGGACTGCAAGAATAAAAGGGCCCCTTTTGTGTAGCATTAGGGACCAAACAAATACAGTCCTGACTTTTACAGGAAAGAGTGCTAGCTGAAAACTGAGTTTGTGTTTGTTTGATTTGTCCTTTAAGCATCTGCAAATTCAATTGCAAAGTATCTATATACTTGTTTATGTCTTTTCATGTCTTTCATTTAAGTAAAGTGTACAAATTTGAATTTTTGTTCTTTCTGGGGTGTTTTCTCAAATACAGATATCTAGCTTTCATATTCTAATAACTCGGGTCATTAGTAAATGGGTTCACCTGAACTTTGACTTATTGAGATGCTAATAGAATTTCATAGCAGAGAAAAAAAATAAAGACATCAAATTTCATCATATCATCTAGTCAAAATACTGGACTATTTTCAGCACTTCCTAATTTTGAACTCAGTGTGTTGGTGAATAAACAAGTCATTAGCATTTAAAAACTTTGAACAAGAATCAATATGGTCCCATTATCAAGGCAGGGGTAATATTTCTGATGTGTGACAGCATTTTTGGATATTGCCTTCAGTGCATATTATTCTTGTATGGTATCACTGAATTTGGTCCATAAATAATAATTGTCTGTATTGGCTGCAGATCCATACCTTAAGCATTTAAACGACAAAAACTTTTGGAGAAAACAAATGGATAAATCTCACACTTAAAGCACATCTCTCTCTTTGACCCTTCATCACTTAAAAAACATCAAAAACATGACTTAAGGCTGTGATCACAACAGCATAACATAAAAATGCTTGCATGAAAAGTAAGAATGATGGGATTAACCACATGCATGTACATAACTGCACAAATTGGGCATGTGCCTGTCATCATGCATATTGGCAATGATACTGACAGAGAATGACATCAATGTGAATAGAAAACAACAGATAATACATGGTAATTTAACGATGCTGAGCACATGGAAATTCATCTGCACACCACTGGTCATGTACAGAAAGCCCATATTGCACAATGTGTCAGCAACATGATGTTTCATCTAGGAAGCCTCAGGCCATTTAGATTCTCATAATGCATATCATGTTTTCTTCAGCAATCACACAAGACAATCTTCAACTGCTGTTTGGGTCTACTCTATATACTAGAAAATAATATGTAATACTTACAAGATTCCGGCGGTGACAGACCAGACCAAATTTTTAAAAGGGAGCCTCTGCCACAGATGATCCTGCCAATGGACCAGACTCATAGATATTGCCACTGTGGACAAAAAAAAAAATCAAAAACCTCCGGTGTAAACATAATAAAAAGAAAAACAGCACATTGTGTAAACTTTATCAGCTGATGAACACAATTCCCTAAACTTTGACAAAAAAAGCTTCTAGAGCCTTTATTTTCATGAATCTGGCAACACATTTCTGTAAAAAGCATTTTTCTTACTAGTGCAAAACAACTTCTTTTCTCTTCACTGAAAGTAAACTGTAAGAAGCCCATTTTCCACAGGAAGATAAATTGCTTCCCAGCAAAACAGTCTAATATGCCTGACTTTTGTGTATCATCTCAGTGTGAAGTTTAAAGTTCATCTCAGTGTGAAGTTTAAAGTTAGGAAGAGACCGACTGGCACTGACCCAAAAATATGCTCCCCTTCATCCATTGATTAGAATTAGTTCTATCAAGAACTGCAAAATAAAATGTCACAAATACAGTGCTGGTTTCACTACAAAAATGTGCCATACAGATGCTCTCACAGTCTGTGTCTTCAAGACTGAACATAATCTACATTAAAATCACATTAACAAAGCTCCTATCAAATGCAGGCAAAAGAACTTACCTAAGAATATCACAAAGTAGAGGTGGAAAATATTCTGGGCCAGGACAAGACCACCTTGAAACTTTTGACTCCAAGATGTGTGATGAGTATTATTGGAGCTGCTGTTGGCAGTGTCATGAGAGCTGAAAATATAGAAATTGGACAGAAATTATCCATGGGTTTCTATACTCATCTACATGCCTGAGCTATGTAGCATTGCTGATTTCCTGCTCCGCAATAGTTTATATAGCAACTGATAATGTGAGAGCCTTAGCTAATCTGGGTAGCTGACATGGAATGAGTACATAAGTAACTAAAGCACTAGTACATGCTAATGGCTTATGAAAGAGCTATTTACTTCCAATAATTAAAGTACAGAGACATTTACTCTTCTACATCCCTCAGCGCTGGCTGCAACATTTTAACTCTTGTAATGCTATGCCCCCAGCAGAGTCCGAGCGCCAGGCTGTGACATTTGGTCACATCATGTTATTGTCTTGCTGTGTAAGTTGCCAGCGAACTGTTCTGATACCAACTGGGTTGGTCCACTGGGCCTTTCTCTTGGTTGGGCATGGCATGATGGGATAAACTATTTGGATGACTCCTATTTTGATGAAAACTGAGCGTTATCATATCCTTTGTGAGGACAATATAAATTTTGTTCTCGTGACAAATTATGGAGAAATGGGGCCTAGATTTATGAACCAGGCATTATGTTCTAATTTTCTAAACTAAATCTGAAGTATAGATTAGAGACTTCGAAGTGGGTTTCGCTTTCTGTTCAGAGCACTAAATGTTGAATAAAACTTATTAACTTGCTTATGTCCTTCAGCATATTCGTGCATATTTTGAAAACATATTGAAAGATCTATAATTTAAGCAGCATTTCTTTAAAAAGCTCAATGACTGCTGCAAACAACTAACAAACTTATGATTGTGGTAACTTTTGGAAATGACCATAAAAAGAAAAAATTATTGGCTCAAAGAGGCAAATCAGATTAGGCTTTTGAAACCTTTACCAGCTAAATATCCATTACAGTGACCAGGTCCAGCTCCTATATAAGAAGGTTAAACTTCCTGATTAACTGGAAACCAAATTTGGATGCAGCAATTATGACCAAAAAAGTTATGAACTGACAAATTAATTGCAGCAGTTCACAAAGACAAAATGTTTGAATGACTTTGGTATTGATGGGAAACTACATCAACTTCCGGCCATGTGCCTTGTTAGATCTACTCTTGACTTCTCCTACTTGAGTTCTCCTACAGCCCTTGCCAAATTTTTCAGCCAGGTCATAAACCTCTTGTGTCTTAACACCAAAGAAAAAATTTGATATGGATTAAACCAATTCACTTACCTTGACCCATACAAAGAGCACTGTGCAGTGGGAATATATTCACAGAAGGAATGTAAGACTATAGCAAAGCTGATCACAGCTATAATGATGGACGGAAGGAAGCGGGTGCTGAACTGTACAAAAAATTCAATCACCATCTGCAACAAAACACAAACAAAATTACATCAATACTGTGAATTAAACTGCGATTAATTTCTAAAAATTTAATGTCCTTGTTCTTGTGCTTCATATAAAAAAATTGCTCCTTCAGGAAAGAAACTCCTGCTGACTTAATAGTTTTGTTATCCAAAAAAAAATGCAGGCAAATTGTGAAACATCTGCGCAGTTCACTATAACGCCTTATTTTTCTCTTAGCCTTATATCATAAAAACAACATCATGAAGTCCTTACAAGGCATAAAGCTCATTGATCCTGTCCACATTCTGCTTCAAGAAGAAATGGCAAATTAATTAGAAGGGGTTTATCTATTATTTAAGACGGAACTTAAGCTTGAAATTGGCATCTATTTAAAATCTATGCTGTCTTTATAAGAAATTGAACATATCATATTGCCACCTGGAAATAACATAGTTGTGAGTCCTTAAATGACTTTAAGGATCTATGACAGTATTATTTCTGGGCGGAAATGTGAAGAGTAAATATCCTCATGTTATTTAAATTTGGCTCAATAACATTTGTCATGGGACTGCTAGGTTCTGATGGAAAATAAAAACAAAACACTTCCTCAATAAATCAAAGCATCCTGATTTTTCTTGATCAGACTAATCACAAGCTAAGCCTAAGAAAGTTTGCTCTGAAAGATGTAACACTTCACCTGTTTATTCACGTGGTTTATGTTCTTATGGGTTGCCATGCCCATGGTGCGAGCCTCATTAGGATTGCCCATGAGAGACAAGCTGAGTGCTGGCACCACCACTACCACAAGCCACAGCACATGCTGGGAGGCAAGCACTGGAGGCAGGAGGAGAATGCAACAGACCAACTGTGACAATGCCACCGCTAGCAGGCAGCACAGCATCAGGTAGAAGCAATTCCTCATGGCAAAGATGTAGTGTCTGGCCTGCAAGGATAAAATTAAGTGAAATATTCACAAAAAATTGAAAGTGCTTTCCTGCCTGCTGATCCCAGATATGTGTTCTACAGATTTGCAATGTAGATAATATGGATTTAATATCTGACGAGCCATATGGATGTCCTTGTTTGATAAAATTTTTAATGTAAACACATTTGTAGTGACTTAAGATTTGTGATGATCTACACAGAGACAACATGCACCTGCCAAACAAGAAATTAACCCTCGTGGTGCTATGATAGAATTAATTCTACCTCTCACTATGCTTGAATACAGCAGTAGAATATTTACCCATCTCCTTGGCAAATGCTGGGAGCGGCAGTCTAATTTTATAGCCTAGTATCAGTTAATTGGCTGGCAGACAACTTGTGCAATGGTCATTATCCTTAACAACTGTCATGCAGTCAGTGAGAGGCTGGATCCGCAGCACTTCGCGCTACGAGAATTAACAGTAAACAGTCTAGGGTTTCACAGTTATACACACTAAATAACTAGATGAGGCACTTCATGGCATTTCAGACTGCTGCTTGCGCTTCACAACCTTAACGACAGGGATCTGCCCGTAGAAACTCTTTAACTCCTTGAGTGCACTATGGGTGAAGAATCAAGTGCATAAAAACCTCATCCAGATGAGAAAACATCCACTATTTCATCATGCTCTTCCACATTCACCTGGGTCACTATTTTTGAGGTTTTGAGAAACTGAGCACTTTCAACCTGTTGCTCAAAGCCAAACAATGAGGCAGATGTGGTTTAGCTAGTAAAATTGAGATACAGTAGTGAGTCAAACTCTACATTTGTATTAATTGGGAAAAAAAGATAAATGGAAGATCCTAGTAATATAAACAACTCACATCATCATAAAAAATGACTTATGTCAATGTGGCATGAGGATGAGGATATGACACATGTGTCATGTGTGAGCCATGAAGTTTCAGAATAGTGGAAACTGTCACAGTAAATGACACCTGCTTTGGTATAATACCCAGGACACACATGATCTCACCTCCATTATGAGTTGCATCATCTTAATGTTCTCATCTCGCTGGAAGAAAAGAGAACAGGGAAGAGAAAGAAGCCTTGAAGCCAGCTCTGTCGGGGAGGGCTCATCTTCCTTCCACGCCTGGGACACCGCAGGGTACTGAGCACACAACTGGGGGTACAAGGGCTCAATACCAATGCTGCAATGGTACAAAAGTGAGCATTAGAAAAGATTCAAACTGTCTGTCAATGAAAATACTGGTCTAATTTGACCTATCATGTTGAAATGAGACAATATCAAATCTCTACTTGTTGCTTGTGAATACAGTAATAATGCTCTCCATCTACCTGATGCATATTGCATATACTGAGAACTTACTAGATATGACCTTCTTACTAGATATATATATATAGAGAGAGAGAGAGAGAGCCCTGGCAAAGAAGAGAGCTGTATTACATAACAAAAGGGATGAACATTTCTGCTTCACTGAGAAATCTGATGATAGAACATCACTGATTGAATGATATTATAGTGCAATTCTACTCAAAAAAATTATTTGGTGGCAGAGAGGTATCTAAGGAAGTTTTCTTACAGCTGTGGTTTCTCTGACACATAAGAGTGTTTTGAAGCACTTTCAAAGAAAACAGACAGAAAAACAGCCATTCACACAACCAGTATCATTGAGCAATAAAATAGTTCATAATTATAGTCAATATTAAAGTAAAACTACACCTACCTGCAATCTGCCTGCATGAAGACATGGGTGTTTTCTCTGTTTAGAGAGCTCCCTACCACTATGACAACCTCACCATTCTCCTGCATTATCCTCACCATTTCACATGTTGCTGAAAGTACAAAGTTAGGCAGACAGAACCTCATAAGTGTACTGAAATGATGAATACACTTGCAAGGTTTGATTATGACATGGATAAAATACCTTGTTGTGGGTGGATTATCATCAATCTTAAGGTTATGGTATTCACATTGAGGGAAAATTTTGTTGGGCTAGTAATCAGACAGTAATGTGTTGAGTAAATCATAATATGAATCATATAACATGTATTGTGGGTAGTGATCTAAATGCAAATAGGAATCCATTCATCTGCTTCATGTCCACATCAAACCTTATGCACTTTCTAAATCTGCATATCTGGAGTAGAAAAAGGGTTCCTAGTCCTAAAATTTCAATATCAAAGTTGACTCATTTATTCGAACACTTCACAATACATAATGGAACAGTCCCCTTGAAACTAGGGTTTGTGAGGTCATTTTCATGGCTGTTCTGTAGGAAAACCCTGAGGGAAACTCAGTATCGTGGTGAGAAAGGCTTATAACATGAACAATAGCACAATATGCATCAGACATGTTTATTATACAGCTGTAAACAATGAAGGGGGTAGGGACAAGATATAGCTGTTAGGAGGAGAGGGAAACATAGAAAAGGAAAGTAAGCTGTGTAAGAAGCATGACTTTGCATTGTGAGAAACCCTAAGGTCAATCACATGGAATCTAATATTAAAAAGGCAAATTTTCCCCAACCTTCTGCTACACAATCCGTGAATAAGTTCACCAGCAAGGGAACATTGTCAACATGTTGCAAATGGGGTCGGATGTTCTCTATACCTCTGGGCAGGTGAGCCTGGGGTGGAAAATGGACAACAGATTTGTTCCAGTGGTCATACACTTCACATAATAATATTTCTTTCTTTGCTAACAATACTAAACAGTCCTTATCGATTACAGAAATAAACACATCATCATGTCTAAACCAGACAAAAGAACAAATGTGTGACCTGCTAATGTTGTCTTACTGAAATACTGCTGAGGAAGATAAACTAGCTACACACAGACATACTGAAACTGAAGTTTTCTGACATTTCCTGTTCTTTGTTCTCACACTTTCTCTTAGAGCTGGCATAGCTCAGAATGACAGCATAAAAGTCATTATCTTTAACCAAAATTAACACCAGCTCATTTGAACTGAACAAACTGACTTTTAAAACTGAAATAAATAAAGGCCAATATCTGTTGGCTCAGAGATACACATCTGTTCTCTAACAATGCTACAATGTTACAGTCACCTTGAGAATAACCTGCTTCATGAAAAAGAAGTCTTTGAATCAATGTTAAACATTTTTTTCTCAATTCATTGAACAATGAAAATAAACTTAGAATAAAAACATATGAAGAAATAATCTAGGAAACATTGGCCAAGAAACAAATCTAGTGTTTAAGTTAGTATTCCTCCTTAAATAAAACTTGATTTATCTGTAACTACCAAAATTAACAAGCTGAAGGTGAACAGTTAAAACCAGTAACTGAAATCAAGTAATGAACTGAAACAAGTACAAAGATACCAAGATTTCAGCTATGCCTAATAGATATGTTAGCTGCTACATAATATTACATTCTTGAGCTTCATATATTAAAAAAGAGAGTCAGTATTAATAATGTGTAATAAATCACCATAGTGTTTCAAGAAAATATGAAACTTGTTGACCACAGTACATTTCTTTTACATGGTATGGCTAATTACCTCTATCTTATCTTCTTAAGCTAGTTCTATTACAGCCTGTTCCACTCCCCAGAAATGAAAGACACTTAAACCTAATTTTCTGTCAGAGGGCATCATACGTTGCCCCATGAACAATGTGCTTCCTTACTACATGCTTCCAATCACCTTCTAAACCAAGAACGACAGTGCATTTATCTGATCTCTAGACTAAACCTTTCCCTAAGCGAAGTCCATATCTCCAATCTACATAACACAACATATATGATGAGCTAGGTGAACTATACTTTGCACTGAACCTCCTCTAGGTTTATGGAACAACAGAATGGTCAACATTTTTTCTAAAGCTGCAGTGGAGACGATTCTATCTTAAAAGGAACCAACAATCTATTCTATACTATCACTTAAATGAAGGTTTCTGCAGGATCATGTCAATCTAGCATTTTTTTGTCCATTATAGACTCTTGACTTTTGTCTTGTTTAGTTAGAATTCTCGTTAAGGGAAAGTACTACAGGTAGAAAAACAAATCATCAAATATAACAAGTAGTTTAATTCACAATCATCAATTTTACTGAAAAACAACAGTAAATAAGCAAATCACAGTGGAGTCGGCATACAAGGTTCTTTTCATTAAAACTTCAACTAAGCCCTTGATCTTATGCACATAATTATTATACTATACACTCAAGGCAGAGAGAGATATACACCATCATTTATGCAGATGAAATCTTTGGAACTAAGCAGCTATCATGTCAGCATATAGAGACTTTAGCAGCTGGATAGTTAGCCTATAGCCCTCTACAGGCCATGGTTTACTTCTCCTCTACTTGTAATGCTGCTTGGGCTTGCTATTCATATCTGGATCATTCAGTAAGTTTACTGACTCATTTCAATGGATGCTAACAAGACATGGTGCATTGTTACAATGTGAATGAGCCCTGTCATGCCACTAAGGGAGGACTCCACTAGTATAGTGAATGCTCAATGAAGTAATGATATGCTATAAGCAGTGATACTATTGTTGCTTTAAAGATATAATATGTGCAGCTGCAGTTACAAAACTAATCAACTTTACCAAATTTACTGGTAGCACATCATTGTTTTCCTTTGCCAAAAACTGTGTTCCACTAAATGCAAGTCAGTTTTGGATCAAGGCAAATATCTATTCAAAGATTCCTTTAAGCTAAATGTAATACTGTATGTGCAACTATCAGTAAGGTTTCTGAGGCAGAGATCCTGTCATTATTATTTCTAACTCATCTTAGCCAATGCTGGATTTAACATCAGTTTTTTTTAAGTAGGCACTCAAGACACTGAGGGATTTCTAGTTGACATACTGTTTCTATACCATTTACATCGTACTGAAACTATGTGATATTCAACTTTACACTGATCTAAGCCTGGCATCAAGTGATTTTAACATTTCATCCCAAAGACACACAATTTAGGAAGATGAGGAATTGTGAAAACCCTATAATTATAAGAAGTTATAATTTCTGTCCTGCCATCTGACTGGTGTATAGCTTTGATGAAAGCCTGTTTAATATTCACCAACAGTTCAAATTCCACTCTGAGACAATGGTCAGGTGATAAATTTGAAAACTGAAAAAAAGTAATCTTAATACCTAGATCTGGAAGTGAAAGTAACAAATCACTTGATGCTAATCACACATAATAATAATGGTCTCTCAGTGCCACCTTCACCACAGAATATCTTAATTCCTCTCCCTTGAGAAGACAACAACAGTAAAGGGTAAAGCGTGCAAATAATACAAGTAAGCGTCCAACATCCCAACCAGCAAAAACGGGTCACAATACCTCTCCACTATACTCTGTACGCCAGTGTGAGGCCATACCACTCAAAACAGCCTCTGCATAATTTGGCTAATGTGGGACAAACAGAAAAAAAAAAGCTGCTGTGGTTACCATTAAGGGTTAAGTAGGGAAAATACCTTGATGGTCACCATAAGGGTCAAGTAGGGAAAACACCTTGATGGACAGTATGGAACACCCTTTTATAGGAGTATGATCAATAACAACCGTGATGCATCAATTTGAAATCAGTGATATGTTGTTGCAATATAAGTGAGAACAAGAGTGGGGAAAATGGGGACTTAAGTTAATGTCAAATTTTGACTGATATCTCCTTTGCTTGATATAGGTTTTTAATAATTTTCTATGACTCATTGTGAACAACATTTCATGAACATTTCTTTGTAGCCTCTGAAACTGCTGTGACACATCATGTTCGTAGCACTCTTGAATGCACTCTAATGTGTGAACATTTTGTATTACAGAGACTGAGCATTAAAGTAAGGTGGGGTCACTGAGGAAAGGAGTTTGTGAGATCTGTATTATGGGTGGTACTTGATTAAGGACACCTTCAACTAAATGCTCCCAAAGGTGTTAAAGTATTCAGTGAACAACATGGCCTGCTGGGGTAATTAATGTGAAGACAGAAGTTGCATGAGGAGCAATGGCTGGATACTAAAATTATTGACCTAATTATCATTACAGTGGAATCCACAAGTAACAGGCTGATTGTAATGATATTGTAAATCAGACACAGTCTGATTCCCTATTTCTCCCTCCTCTTTGTCAGTGTTAAAATTGCCTTTTCTCATCAAAGCTGGAAAAGCAAACCTCTGTTATGGCATTATGTCTCATGCTCATATGAGTTATTATCTATTACATTAGTAGTGGATTTTTACTGCATATGACATTACTAATGATAAAGTGAACAATAGGAATACAGTTCAAGGTATGTGTCTTGACTTGCTACCCCAGTTCAGGAGCAACAGAGCAAAGTTATGAAAGTAAAATTTTGAAAGCTCTGATCACCTGTTATTACTGAGTTCCAGTGTCTCATATAGAATGTCATGTATGGTGTCACGTGCTGTTAAAAGTTTTACCCTCTGCAGCTTCAAGAAATACCTTAAAATGGATAATACATCTACCTAGCTGTATCTTCTGCTGGCCTCTGCACTACTACTTAATTCTTGTGAATAGCACTTTTGACTAGCAGCACAATTCTGTATATTTACACCCAGATACAATGCTGGTTAGATTCCATGATATATGTCTGACATGTTCAGCAGGTGCATAATTGTGGGCCTAAAAGTGTTATCACCATGGCAGGATCTAAGATAGTTGTTGACACAGGTTAAGCACACACCAAGGTATGGGATGATTAATGGCTAGCTCATTCTATCCTGACTTTCAGTGACTTGTGTTGTGAGTTCAGCTTTAAGAATGTCTTTGATAAATAATAATACACTTGCACCTGGAAAGCCGTGCAAGAGAAAGTTATGATTTCCTCCCAGTAGCTTTAATGTTAAAGAAAAACATGTAACTGTTAATACATGTCGATTCTGGAATAATACATTTAGTTTTAATATTAGTACCACTGATGCTTGGGTTAAAGCAGTAGGTGGCATCATATCGTTAACATGGGGATATCTTAATGCACCCTTTGATCAAATTTAATATTTATTTAGTGGATTTGTAAGACAGGAAATAAAGCAACCCTTGGTTCTAGCATTAAGCTCTGCAAAAATATTAACTTAAACAAAATATGTCCACTGGAGCCTTTTGATAAATCAAAGTTCAAAGGAGTAAAATGTATTCAAACACTACCTTATCCATTTGCATTATCTGTGAAGCAAAATCAGTAGTAAAAAAAAGTACCACACCAAATTCAAAGATAAGAATCTTAGTGTTGAAACACTGCAGTAACAAACAACACAACAAAATAAAGCATGGTTTTAAATTATCTCCTGAAATAATGACACATACTGTCAACAAACGAATCTTACTGGAAATTAAATTTAGATTACAGTGTTGCTTGTAGGACACATCTGAGAGAAACACATACAATGAAAAGAGATTCTACAAAACCACATTGTGTGTCCAAGACAAACACAGTCATTTAAAGCAATGTGCTTAATATTCTTCTTACCCTGTTATCCAAAGCTCCTGTCAGACTATCCTCAGTATTCTCTGTCACATAACTGGATGTATAACGACTGTCAGACTGAACATCAAAGTCCTCTTCATCGTCATCCTCCTCGTATTCAGACTCCACCTGCAGTTTTGGACCCCGGCGAGGAATCAGACGCTTCTTGTCCTCATCTTCTAGATCACAGTGCAACTCTTTCTCTCTCACCTCAGCAACTTTGCTGTCATTTGTGTTAGCAATTCCACTGAGTAATGCAGTAGTTTCATCAGGCTGAACCGCATTGGAGTCCACAGGATGAATGGAGGCACCAACATCCATCAACAGTATGCTGTCCTCTGTCACAGATTCATGATCTATGACAATCGGCAGCGGGTCTTTGGCGAACTTCACCTGCACAAAATATATGTGAGACTGTTCTGACAAATCTGTTGTGCCTGAACAACACAGGAGAAAGAGGAAAGGTGTTACCTCTATAAGAAGTACAGAGACGGTTAAAAGCAGGCTATTAAATAGAAACTTGAAACATCATGCAACACACCTGTGTGTATATAAACTTCAAGATGACTGCATGCTGAAATGGACATAACCTCAAATTCATTACACAGATATACTGTAAAACCTGTTAATTTCAAACCTTGCATTTATTCTTCTGCTGCATCTCATAACCACCCAATGCTCTCCTTTCAATTTCAATTTCATTCCATAATGTTTAAAGTTTGAATTTTCATTAAAATTTCACAGGATCCAGTCCACAATTCTGAGCTACTGATATGTTCAAGGTCTGCAGTATATTTGATATTCAGTAGAACACTGATAATAATCAGCATGTCCTTTATTCATGGCAAAAGTATACTTACAGTATTACTGAGGTATACTTAATATCTCAATAATGACATGATAGAACAATAATAAGTCCATGCACACGAAACTCATACTTAATAACAATGTGTTAATAATAATGAATAATGTCTTAAACAACTAGTATTTAATATACATGCCCCATTGTACAAATGTCTCTTTTAATATATAACATTTGAGGTCATGAGGTTCTACTGTATTTTCATGTCATGATTACAGTTGACTGTGTGATGGCAGCAAATATGATGGTGAAGTTCATGGGACAGAGATGAGGTTAGGACAGGGATGTAGGGGATTGGACTGTTAGGGATAGTTTGATATGAGGAGAGGTAGAATTTGCATGATAATCATGTCCCTAACCTCTATGTATTATGTTATACGGGGTTAATCAGTGAAACATAAGTAAGACATTCCAGAACATCCTCAGACTTCTCAGAACTTGCTGCCACACCTGAAAACCATGATGATCTTGCCATTCTTCTCTTCATTATTTTACCCTTATCTTAATTAATTTACCATCAAGCACGGTCTGGGCATGCACAATAAAACTTGTTAAACTTGTCTTAAGAAATAAGCAGTTCTGTCTTTGATGTGCAATTAACAAAAGTAGAAAGTCTTAAAGCTCAGAAATGTGTGACTGCAATAAATGATGTTTTGATAATGAATTTTAGATGTGGGATTTAAAGGTGAGTTATATCAGTATTAGTATTTCACATCAGGTAATGGCTCACACTTTCTAAGTTAGTGCTTTTGCATTACATATCATCCTCACTGACAAAGAAAGACAGCATTCCATAAACAGGCCGAATGCAAATCTTGACACTGCTTGGATGAGATTCTCACTGTAATTCATGCATGAACTAATAAGTTTATGGTTAATAATTTTGAATAAAGTAGTCAAATATATAAAATGGTCTCCTGATAAAGAAAACTTGCATGCCAACTTATTTTTGCTCCAGACTTCTTTAAGCTGTATATGGTACAGTTAAGCCTAGGAAATAAGTAAGCCTACAGTATGTGCACCAGAAAAATAGACTAATTTTTGAGGCATTATCAAGGTTCAAAACATAGAAAAATATCTAAAACTTTAAAAATGAATAATTTTAATTATCTTAAACTTTACTGAGGTACTTATAATCAAAATTCTACTATATTGCACATGGGCATGTATGTGCTATGCATTTCTTTTCCTATATGGGCGTTGTTTTCATATTTTATAACAGTATATGATCTGAAGAATTCCACTTCTCTTATATGCCTTGTTAAGACTGATATTGTCTATCCATTTCATCATAGCAGTCAACAATCAGGCATTTCATGTAAATGGCAGCCACTAGAGTGATTTAGAAAAGGCCATAAAGCAGTATGTGAGAATTCAAAGTTCCTTAGCATAAGAAATGTGAGTTTTCCCAATAGAAATCAGGATTTTGTCAAAAAATATTTTACTGATAGAAGTTTTTTGAAGCAACAACCTGTAGCAGTATGGCTCACTTCAGTTTAGCCTGTTGCAAAAGACAAATCAGGTATGACTGCATGAGAATAAGATGAGGTCATTTACTCAGATACCTCTAATGCCGTAACAAAATGGTCCCTCTTTCAGAAGCTCTCAAAACAAGTCACTAGAATATGATGAATGGAAAGATAAAGAGGTGGTACTCTTATTCTAAAAGCTTAGTCTGACTCAACTTGCTGATGATTCTGTGCAGTGTTTCAGAATGATGCGAAGCCTTGCGGCTGCATAAATTTTACTTGCATTTTTATAACTGTTTTGTGAATTTCTTGTATGATACTGCAACATGAATTTCTAGCATGACATTGGCATGAAATTTCCTAGAAAAGCAAACATATACATATTCACAAATCCAAAATGACTATAATATTATCTCATATGTTGGACTCACTACTTGCCCAATGCACTCCCATTCCTATCCACTCAGTTCTGATCCTGTGGTTGCCATATTATGAAGTTTAATGAAAAAATTTGCAAAATATAAAAGGAAGAAATGTCTGACACACAACTTGCAATTCTTTAAGCTAAAAAGAATTAACAAGTTCTGTGGATAAAGCCATGACTGATGTGACCTAAGACAAAATTTTGAGCTGGACCGACAGATCACTGAGTTGCAATTCTTGTCACAAATAGGATAAGATTCAGCAATTCTCATGAGGAAGAAAATGGGGGGCATGATAGGGCTACGGGTAAACAAATCTCTTACAACAATACACACACAAAAAATGGTGCTGAGGAATTACCACACTGTAACATAAGATGGTGTTAAGAAGGTAGAAAAACCAAAACCAGAGTTAAAAAGGAAAAGCTACCTGAACTTCTTCCGTGTTAACAAAACTGGGCGCACTGTGAGTACGGGGTACAGAGTGGGGACTAGTTACACTGAGAGAGGCGGTGGTGGCTTCCCTTGACCGAGTCATGCTCTGGGGATTACTTACACTACCCGGCAGCATCCCCTTTCCATCCCCAGTGTCCCCACCACCCGTCGTACAAGAAGAGGGTGGAACATGACCCAAGCTGGACAGGTTCCGGCAAGATGAGTTTTCTGATGACACCGACTCTGTTGTCTTTAATGATATATGACAATTCCAGCCGGCTTCAATACCCATCTTCTCTGCAAATACCTGAGAAACCAGAGTAAAGCAGTTATGATGTACACAAATACTTACAGCTACAAACTGATACATTCTGTGAATGAAATTAACTATCACATGTATTGACTTGTTAATGTGTTAAGTAACAACGTAAACATGCAAAAGCGATGATATTATGATTAAAGATCATAACTATTTGTTTGCACAGCGATAATGAACCATAAAATCTGACAGATCAACAGTAACAAGCTGTAAGACTGCCTCAAATGGATCTAAAATAAAGTTTTCCTGAACAAAAGCTGGTTATTTACCTATTTCTCACACTGTCTAAAATGGACTCTATTTCTCTACTGTCGTAGGTCAAGACCAACCAAATTTTTATGTTGGTAAACCTCTTTTCTAGTCAAACAAAAGTGATAATTTATGCTGTTTTTTTATCATTATTTCAAGTCATTTTGATCACATACTGCTCTTTAATGACTTTAATGACACTGACTATTCATACAGTTCCACGCATTGTGTGTGTGTCTAACAATTTGCTGTTATTCCTCTTCCATTTTGTTGTATACATTTCAATAGCAATTCCAACATGTAACAATCTTGAAACATCTGTACCTACTCATACAGCCTGAATAACAAATTCACTACTCAAACATTACACAACTTGAATTAACAGTTACAGAAGTGTGGTCATGATTACTGTGTAAGCAAAACAGATAAAAATAAGCCTAAATGGTTGCCTCCAAAATTTTAACTTTCTCCCCCTTGCATCAAATAACACTGCTGGAGATTTTTTTCAGTTTCCAAACACTCTACATAACTTATGTGGCCTTGATACAAAGTAATACAAAATCCAGGAAATCAACCTTGATACCATCAGACTTTTGATGAACTCACCCTGCTTCTCACTTCATTTTCCTTAGAGAAATGCACAAATCTTACGCATGCTGATTCAAGTTTGTCAATCAACTGAACAAAATCCTGAAAGAAAAGCAGCATTGTCTGTTTATAAGCCATGCACTCATTCTAATTATTTGGTTCTCTGTTTTAAGGCATAATTTAATATTTTCACAATAAAATAAAATGAAATTAAAATCCAAGGAGTCTCTTATATTATAAACTAATCCAAGGAAACCAAGCACACCTTGCACACTTTCTCAGATCAGAACAAATGACCATGATTTCAGTGTAACCTGCTTATGTTTTGTAAATTACTTGTTCACTCTTACTACAACGTATGCCTTTGATACAAGATTTTGTGGCTCACAATATACAATGATGGTAAATTGAAACAGCAACTTAGAAACATGTAAAACATCTGTTAAAGCTGACTTATTCTGTTTATAGAATGATGAAGGGCATATCACTGCAGTATTAATCTTGAGGGGAAAGATACACTCCCATATATAAAGCTTCTTTGAGTCATGAATAGCCCACAGAGTGACTCTTAAGCATGGCACTGAAGTTGTGCTGAAACACACCTCTCAGAATTAAATCTTTTTCATTTATCTCATAAATTCTCTACAGCCATTTATTCTTTGCAGTCAGCCATCATCACTCCAAGTATAATATCATAAAGCTGTTAACACCTTAGTGACCAGCGACGAGTATACTTGCCGCCCAAGCCAGTGCGGATAGGACCAGCGACGAGAATTCTCGCATTTGACCTTCGGTATAAATAAGCCATTCCAGCTCTTTGGAAATATAATCCAGGTTTTCTACTTCCGTTCTAAACGGAAGTGAACCTTTTCGAATTGTGTTTACAGTTACAGTTGTGCAGTTTTGAGGGAAAAATGTCGAAAAAACGGGTTCTATCGGCGGAGGATGTGCTGCAAGAAATCCCAACTCACTTTTTGATACATTCTGTTTCCACACTCTCTGCTTCTACTTCTTAATTATTACAAAGTAAATAATAATAACTTTCACTCATGTTATAGACGAAAATGTGATCAGATACCAAATACCAACATCATTTGTAAATTTGGGCAATGTAGGGTGATTCAAAGCAAAGTTATTCAACTTTAAGTTACAAGTACATTAAAACCTTGAATAATAGGCGGCGGCCATGGTCCTGTTATAAGGTGATGTCAGTGTAAGGCTGGTCATTAAGGTGTTAATGGATGGCTCTAGATAAGCAGCCAATTAAGTCATTAAAATTTGTAACATTCATCTTTCTTTACCTGGAGTCTTCACATACTGCTGTGAAACTTACACAGCACAACAGTGTTTCTTACAATATAACCTACCTGCCGGGCTTGGTACTGCAGAGACACCATACCAAGGAATGTCTGGTGAGATTGAAGCATCTGCCCAACTCTCATCTCATCCAGGGAGGATGTAGGACTTAGTTCAAGAAGAGAATCCATACTATGAGACCTCTGGCGAGGGGGCAGCTTATCTTCATCTCCATCAAGGAAAACCCTGGAAACATTGAGTCATTCACTACATCAGGTGTCATTGAAAAGTGGCAAAGCATCATTGCTCCTGACAGATCAAAAACAGGATTCTCCAAATTCAAAATGACAAATGAAGCATACTTAGTAAGACAGGCCACTCTTAAAGAAATTTGAAGAATGCTGTGCCTTTCAACCAATAAATAATGGATTCACTTTTATATGGTCAACAGCATCTGTTCCATTAAAAACATTAGTGGTAAGGCAAATCATGTTTTCCCTACAAAATCCATTCCTAATTTTGCAGAATTCCCTGCACCACTTAACATCACAGGTCTACCATTGCCTAATACTGCATATTATATATACAACAATTTGCTACTGTCTTGTGGGGAAAAAGAGGAAGGGGGAGTTCAACATTTTCTCACAAAATAAAATAGCCATTATTTTATGAATGTAACAAAATCTTGCAGATATGACATTTTACCTAAAGGGTCAGTAAATTATACACTACCCAACATCTTCCCCGTGAGCCACTTTTGTTGTGCTGGGGGTTTCCATCAACTCAGTGTACGCATCACTTGACAAGTCATCCACAGATTTGGGAAGAGGTTTGTAAGCAAAGGCAGTGCAGTAGGCAATCATGGAGTTGCGGTGATAGAAATCTAAAACTCTTTTCCTGGAGTCAGGATGAAAAATGTTTTAAACAAATTTCAACATAAAAAGTCTAGCATCAAAATGTAGAGACTATTGACCAGTGTAGGAAATAGACAGTGACACATATTTGCTAAACACTTAGCACAAGAATAATCAATGGTGATTTTTTTCTAAAATGTGGGGTACAACTATAAACATATTTCAAACATTAGAGAGTTCTACTCCCTATATAATTTTTAAAAAAAATGATAAGACCCAGTTCCCTTCCCTGCAAACTCTTCTTCCAAAACCATCAACTGGCATTTTGATCATTACTGTTCAGTTGACGACACTATTCATCATGTAAAATGTACATTAATGTCCAGATCAAATGTATATCCTTCAGCTAAATGGTTACCACATATTCAATTTTTTGAAGCATATTTTCTAATAATTTTGCCAAAACATGGATTTTCCCTTAACATTTATAAAATATCATTATCATATGCAAATCTCTAGTTCCAAACAGGTTACCATAAAAATCACCTCCAACTGACATCATGGAGTTTGTAAATTTCTCTGATAAAAATGTGTGGAATCTGCCTCCTGTGTGGCAATAGACTCAAATACTGACAAAATTAGCAGAACCATGTTTCCACTACAGAATTGCATACAGCCTTCATGCATCCTTACTGTCCTCACCTGTCCATTTCTGAGAGAACCTGTAAATCCGTGCCAGTCCAGGCATCAGTGCAGCAATCTAGAACTAGGTCGCCAGTGCCTTGTGTCAAAAGCTGACTCATACCTAGTGATGCAAGAAAACAAGTCTAAAAGTCAAACCCATAAATTACACCTGACTTATGTCTAGCTATGGTTAAAGCAGGAAGACTGATATTATAAGTTTTATCTGCATACTTAATGCTGGTTGTGCTTATGTATTCAAATGTTCCAATACTGACAGAATATCTCAGAAACAGTGTTGAGCAACCGACTTTCATAAGCAACTTGTCAGAAAATATACAGGTGACTCAGCATTACTGTAACTACAGGAATATGCAAAAGTTGCAGTCAAAAGTTGTTGTAATTCCGTGACCTCTATCGATAAAAAGGTTTCTGTTGTAAAAAAAACAGGACGTGATTAAGGGGAACTGCTCTAGTCTGTCAGATTGAGGCACTATAAAAAGAAAACTTACTAAAGCACTAATTAGTGTGTTAAGGCATAACAAATATGCTGCAAACATTAGCCAAAATCTGCTTTCAGTTCTCAAAGTACTGCTTCATGTGTATATTAAAAACAGACATATTCACAGAGAAAATCAATGCACCAAAATTTTTCTATGCTTATGTAGATTATGAATCTACCATGTTTTCCTACCTGTAAGTTTATCCCTCATAACTACAGATACTTGATTTGGCATGGGAATCTTGTGTTGAACAAATGATCGAGCCCTGTTCTGAATCTCTCTTTCAGCTTCTTCTGCCGGCTGTTTAAATGCATTAGAAATATACAAAGGTATTTTTAATTACTTTATAGTAAGAAAGATTACAGCACACTCTGGCGATAGTCTTGTTCTTTTCAGTAATTTCATTTGTGTTGATTATATTGTGAAAGGCTGGAGAAAATGGACACTGTCCAAAAATGTTTATTGATGTCAGCCATATCATAATCACAGGAACCTGGAAATTCTTGAAAATCTCATCACTGAACAAAAGGAAATGTCAGGTTTATATCTGTAAGAAGAAGCTAAATGCTGACTGGAAACTAAAAGCAAGCATTACAAAAAAAAGAGACAATGGATTATTGACTGTATCCTCTGCAATTTGCTTAACGAACCGCTTCATCTAACAACCTGTCATTTGATCACCTGATGGCTGGATTCTTAGGTGGAGACTACTGTATTTTTTAATGAAAAAATTAACATAAAGAATTATTTAATGGCATTCTTTTAAAAATGATGTTTATATTTCTTTGCCTAAATTCTCCAAATGATCACTGGAGGACATACCACTTGACGATACACTCCTAATGTTGCCTCATGAGTAAACACATTCACTGCATCTTTTGTGAAGCCTATCTCTTGAGACAGCAAACAAAGACATCTGAAATTACATTCAAGCAAAAAAAAAATGTCTATTTCAGTATCATACAAAGTTACCCCATTTTCCTATCCACAGAATACAATTTCACACCAGAAGTGCTGAGTAATACCTGTGCCTCTTTGCTCTCTAGAATGGGCATTTTACAAAGTTGCTGACTGTGCTCATAGCTGACTGTGCTCATATCCCATGCTACAACACCTCTTTGTCTCTCTAAATCTATGACACACCACAAATCACAGCTGGGATCAAGAGATCTCTTTCTAGCACAATACAAGATTTTGCTGGTCATGTTGGTAATGAAAAGGAATATAATGGATGTGACTCTGCCATACTATTCCCAAGTTTTTGAAATACACATACTGTTAGTCAAACAATCCATAAATATCTTTACTTTCATCTGTTATTAGCACAACATCAACAAGCTACATGTTACTACAAATGTACTTTGGTCATTAAAGTGAAAAACATGAAGCTCAAACCTTCTGTTGACCACTGCCACTGTTTCTTTGTTCTCTTTTGCAGCACAAGATACATGATCTGTAAACTGTGTGTACCAATCCACTGTTTTATCATTGCAAGTGTTCAGCAAGACACTTAGGCCCTGGACAGTATGAAAATATGTGTTTGGATCATAAACAACAAAATATAGATCATAAAACTGTTACCTACATCTGTTTTGCAAAACAATTCACAATCTGATATGAGAAGAGAATTTGGAGTCAAACCTGTATGTATATTCTAGTCACATGATTAAGGACCTATAATAGTACTGTTGCATAATCTAGCTGACATGAAATTAAAAATTAATGGTTTCTGAGGATTTTGATTTTGCCTTTTCCAATTGGTGCATAATTTTTTTGCTTTTAGGTTGATTTCTTATACAAACAGCTCTCTATGACTGTTAACTCTTTCCATGCCGATCGCCGATATATCGGCGCTTACGCCTGTCGAACCTATGCCAATCGCCGATGTATCGGTGCTGACTTATATTGTTTCGTAAAAGGTTCGTTTCGAGTTTTTATATCAAAATAAGTTGATCTAAAAACTAGGAAGACTTTCCGGTAACGAAATTTGAAGCGTCAGTGCGGTTTTCATTGTTAGCAAAGCGTTTTTCTCAATTTTTTTCAAACTTTTTCTCGCTTTTTTATCTGTGAACTGGGAACACTAAAAGTGCTATTACTTTTGAACTAATTGAGATATTCACTTCTGTAAAGACCTATACATCAATAAATGAATACACTGTGCATTATGTGCAGAGATAATTGGATAGCAACACACCTGACTGCCCTGGATTGATGTGAGTACAAAAAATTATGAATAAAATTATTTCCACACTCAGAATGTCTCCTCTTTCCTTTCTCCCTATACAATTATTTGTCCCTTTTTCATGAATTCCTTACTTTCTCCACATAGCTGATCCATTTTCCAACACAGTGATATATAATACATGACCCTTTCTTCCATATATTGCAAGTTATAGGCTTTTTAAATAAGCCACCGTGATTTTGATTTTAGGATTGGAAATTAATCTGGCACAGACCTGAAAAAAAATGTGGCATGGAAAGAGTTAACATCACTGTCATAGTATTGATGGTTTAGCCCATAAACTCACCAGTGGCTTGAGGGCACTCAGGTGATCTTTCCAGTTGGGGTCATCAAACACAACACCAAATGCATCCTGCATATAAAATGCGAAGTATTTGCTTACTCCTCAGACTTGCTCTAATCAAAATCATATGTCTGCCTCTCCAGACAATGGCAAAGAATACAAGTTCACCATACAGCATGTAAACAAACTATGGAGGGTGACACAACTTCATCACCAAGCTGACAATGAACATCATGTTTGAAGACAAACGATGAAAAAACAAAAAAGTTATGCTAATATGATAAATCAAATTGTTATTATAATTTTGCAGAGTAAATAAAATGTACCTTGAACACAATTGTCTTACTTATTTTTGCTTCAAATAACATCATAACTGCTACACAGTGACACTAGTCACAAACAATAACATTTGATAGTCAAAAACTTGGCAAAGACTAAGCTTGCAATGCGTTCATAAGGACAAATGACATATATTTTACCCTCAGTTTTGCAGTGTCGTGTGTTAAGTCCAAAACCTCAAGGTTGGAGGCAGGATCATGCTCTGTAATAAAAAGGATCATCATATTATAAACAATGAGATAAGACCATACCCCTTTCAAACCAGGATAAGTCAAACTGCAGACTTTTTGGTGGCCTGCTGGTAAATTCTTCTTACTGTGTGGAAGCTAAATACCTAAATGGGATAATAAAACCAACATCTGAATGTCCTATATAAGAAAAGTACAGTATGGCTATATTGCTTGTGAGCCCTGCTGTATTGCTTATGAGCCCTTTTCACCAGAAAAAACCATTAATGTTGAGTTTATGAGTTAGATAACAATACTTCACTCTCATTCTTCCTGTACTCAGGTATGAATGAGTACTTAGCTTTGGGCTGGGGCACAGTCCTGCAGCTACCAGTAATGACTTTCCCATAGATTTCATTTGTAATATTTATTTGAGAAAAATTCTAATGATCTCAAACCTCATGTATTTAACTTCCTCATCTCTTATTTGCAGGGCATGAAAAAAACTCCACCAAAAATACATGATGTACTTCTAAAAATGTACAAAAAAAATTTACCTGGCTGAGCCTTCAGCCTTTTTCTGCGTTTGTTGGCCTTTTTGTCATTTTTCTCATTCTTATCATCATCCTCTTCATCTTCATCAGGTGGCTTACGCTTAGGGGCAGATGAGAAGAAAAAAACTTTTTCGGCAGATGGATTTGGCCAAGACAAAATGCCTTTCTTGTCCACACAGCATAGAGCCTGAAATATATAGGTGCAACTTTCTTAAGCCAAGTCATTTATTGAAATGGTGGGGAGACAGTACATTAGACATTTGAAATTCATTTTCCCGGATCAGCTAGCCAGGACAAACAAGTTCCTATCTGCCATAGCTTGAAAGTGAGATTCAAAAATGTGAATGACTGAATGACAATTATAGTTCCCCATAGAGAAGGGCTGTGATTAGAAAACAGAACTGCGAAGTAAATTTAAAAAATGGGAGTTGGCTCGCCTAGTTCAGCCATTTGAAGAGCTTTTTTAAGCTTTTTGGAAAGATGAAGTAGGAAGGTTTCAAAATCATAAAATATCATAATTATTATGTTCAATGTGACAGGAAGTAAAGATATTTAATGATCAGCGTGTGACAAACTTGTGATGTGAAACATTTTGTTCTGCATGCTAGTCTGTGGTCTGACCACATGAACTACTGTTAATATTCAGCAATGTTGTTCACATTTCGTGCAGATTAATTTATTGTATTTCCAACAAAAATTATATTCCTGTCATAAAATCAGCAATATCTCAAAACCATTCTTGGCTAGCTCAAAGTACAGCTTTTCACCTCATGTATTCTGACACAAAAATCTCCTCAGATGAATTGTAAGTAAAAATTTATTTCCTGCAAAACAAGGCTTACTTACAGTGACACTGCCAAGAGCATGCAGCATTTCAAAATCAGGGCAAGCAATGGGCTTTTTGGCAGTGAACATTTCCCAAAAGCCTTTCAGAGTCTCACCCCAAGATATGCGAAGCTGGGCATCCTCAACAGAAATGTTACTGCAACTACCCAAGCTCTCTGTTGAGTCTTTCAAGTCCTGTAATGTGATGGAGGAAACCATACAGTCAGTCAGGGGTGCCCAACATTTTCAGAAAAGGGGACCGGTATTTGCACTTTAGTCATTCTATGAGAGCATATCTAAAACACAGGTTCCTATTTCATCATGACACCAGACAATTACTAAAAGTAATGCATTTTGTAGTTCATGTTAATTTCACATGCCGCGTTAGGAGGGTCATATTTTGGCCCACCAGCCAGTGGTCAGGTATCCCTGCATCAAGTTATAACACTGCAAGCTGGCATGACAGCAACCATTTTTCAATCATGAGGAAAACAAAAATGTTCAGTTTAATTTTCCTAGGAATCACTTACAATTTCAACACTCTCAATCTGTATATGATTATGTTGCTAAGTGCCTTTTGATCATGCTCTCTTCATTAATTATAAAGAAGTAAGGCAACACATAAGACTAATCTGCTTACTATTAAAGTATAGTTTATTATTTTTAAAGGAAAAAATATTGCATATTTCATGGTACACGTTATGTTGTGATAGAAACCAAAAGAATTTATCATCCATGATAAGCTCGGAAGGAGCTTAAGTCTAAACAAGTGTCCTCTCTATTAAACTGTCAATGTCTCTATTATCCTTTCTCATTCACACATGTTTTGTGCTGTCTTTGTTGAAATATACAATATAAGGTAGTATTCTTCTCCTTAAGTCACATGGAATATGACCCTGTTCGTCATTATGAACAAAATGAATGGACAATAATCACCTGCAAGGACCGAAATATATCATAAACAACGAACAGGTGAGCCTGGCCAAAATTGTTGACCACTGTCCACATCAATGGCAAAAGAACTGGTATCAGGGGAAGAACACCATGCATCTAGTAAACAAAGGATTGAGAAGATGTTGCAGTTGATCAAATCAAACTTACTGAGGGTTTCAGACACCATTCACAGACAATCTCCTTTTCTTTTGTTTTGCTTTATATACCGGTCACTATTCTGCATTACACTGATATGCATGAAATAAAGTTTGAACAAGCAGGAGGCTGTTTGTGCAGCTTGTTACTAGTATTAATTCAATCTTACCACAAAAGAAGAAAATACAGCTGATAACTAAAGTTCTTAAGATTCATAATTAAACTTTATTCAATGAACTCTCTAACTGAGTTAAGGATCAACTTAAGTTTATTTATTCATATGTATAGTAAACAACAGAAAAGGATAAACAGTAAAAAAATTTGGCCCTTGAGTTTTAAAATCAATTTTGAAGCATAGTCTAAATATCAAAGCCATGGAGTCAATATTAGCAAAGCTATGGCTGTTGCAAAGCAATTTATCATGATAGAGTACACTATAGGGTGAATCCCATAACCCTGGCCGGCGCAATCATGACAGAAACAATTCCTTTCAACAAGCTGTAAAAGTTACCTTTTTTTCTATAGCTATGTGTACATCAACACTGTGTCTTTTTTGTTTTTCTTTCTATCTCTTGCCAGTCTGTGGGAGTATTATTTTGTTATAAGCCACATAAGTTAAGGTAAAGAAATGGAAAAGAACTGACCGGTATAACAAGGATATACTCTGTCCAGTGGCCACCTGTTTCCTCAATGTAGGCATATCTCAAAGAGTTCACGAAGAGGAACAGAAGCTGAAATGATAATGATGTGCCACACAGTAGATTTCACCTCACACATGAAGAATGTGATGGATCTTCACACTTTGCCATATATGCTTCTTTGTGGTTTGGAATACATAAAGTTAAAAATCTGTTTTTTTCCAACATTGAAAACATGCTGTTTCTCTATGATATGAGAATGAAGCCAATACTCAACCAAACATATGGATTCATATGGATGTTAAAGATCTGGTATTAAAAGCTAATCAACTTCAATAATTATAAGTTGCATTGTCAGATTCAACAATTTTCAAATAATGCTTGCTAGTAAAACAGTAACTTACAAATGCTGATACTAAAAATCTACGCTCCAGCCATATATTGCACACGGTATAGCGCTCATTCTCCAGGAAACTAAAAGGCTTGGTAGGATTGTCTTCATACATGATCCTGGGGAAGAGGGACAAAGGGTAGTTGAATAACACATTCTTGGAATATAACTGGAATAAGTGATGGATGGACAAACAATATTAATGGAAAGAAGTGAAAACTGAGATTCTGTGGCACAAATATTAACTGAGATAAAAAAGGAAAAGTTACCAAAATCAAAGAAAAACAATGTGAGCAATGGAGCAAAAATATACTATTTGTGATGAAGAATACCACAGTCAGCTGCTTGACCCTTTGATTATCCTTTTTCTCAGTTAAATGAAAAGGCTGTGTCCAAGAAAAAAAATATGAATTCTAAATATCTATTTCAGTATATCAGCAAGCCAGTTATCAGTGGCAAAGCTTTATGTACAGAATACCTGAAATTCTCAAGAACTGGTGTCTCCTTTAGCACAAACTTCTTTGTGGACATTGGTACACGTGGCTGAGGTCCTTCTCCTTTTCCTTGGGGTGTTTCAGGAAAATAGACCTCACCAGCCTGCAATTCAAGATTTCCCTGGAAAAAAAAAAATTCCATCATTACAATGCAAGATTCTGATAGTCTGTCGACTTTCTCAATGTTTGTTTATATTTTGAAACAATAGGACAGTAATACAATAGAAAATATAATAGAGCTCACTTAGTACTCACTTAAACACAGACAATGAGTTCAGTATTTTTGGTGCTGTCATTGCATGTCTGAATCCTTTGCTCTTTCTCCCTTGCCCCTATTTTTCAGACACAGCAGCGCCTCTCTTGTAGTGTGGATTTAGCACCCCAACAATGCTGCCATCCTATGACAAAAAGGTACTTGTGCACTATAATTCATAGTGCATATGTGCCTTTTTGTCATAAAATGGTTGGGTGGAGCATTATGATGTCCACATCATGTTAATACTGAGGTGTGAAACTGTAAAACCACAGCACCTGAGAGATTTATTATGTTGTGCTCATCACATAATAGATCACATCCTTCTTCGAAGTTTTGTGGTTCAGGGGGAGGGAGAGCTGGAGTGCTCCCTCTTTGGCACAAGCAATTTCAGGAGGGGGAGTGAGAAAAAGAAACAGTGGAGAAGAAGGAAAAAAGGGGAAGACACGGGAGAACCAGTAGGCAGAATAATATGGAAAGGGTAAGTGGGGAGAAGAAAGAGGGTAGAAAGGGGGCTCTACTTGATGTCAGGGACAAAGAGAACCAAAGTGCCAACTTTTACCTTCTGGGTGCAACTATACTACTGTTCTGCTACTGGTCATGCTGATTTAGTTTTCATTTGTGTCCTAAGTTCAATCTTCTGTCGTTTCCATTGTTAATCCTCATGAGAATCATGTTTGGTTGAGAAATATTTCTGTTAATAATTTCTGTTAGGTGGGTCCCAAAGTGTATGCATTGTATGTGTTCCCTTATAGTCCTTTCTCTATCAACACACTTGATCATATAATTTTTGAGCAGACACATGACTTGCATCAGCCAGAAAACTGGCATGCCTCTTGTCTCATTGTCTGCAGCCGAGTGGATCCATTGCTGTGATAAGTGAAACTAATGACCTGATCACCATAAAAGGTAGATCAAAAAGCCAGAATTATCATTACCTCCATCTCCTGACAGTGGCCTGGTGCTGCATGCCCTGGTCTCAAGACAACAACATCCCCACAAACAAGCAGTGGATGGGGTAGGTTAACCAAACTGTTGTCTCGGATAGTCCATTGTAAAGAAATACATGGTGACATAGGTGTATGCACGTTTGGATAGCTGCAGGAATTCCATGAACCTCTTTTCATTGTGTCTGTGAAAGAGTATAAGCAATAACCTCACATTGTTCACAGTTGATGACGTTTGCACTTTTCATGCCACAGTACAAGATTTTGGAAACTGTATCCAGCACAGCACAAAAGTAATTTTATACTGAATAGAATGATTGTGTCCTTGCATTGTATTAACTGATCACTGTGTTATGCTGATGACATGAAGGATGATATGACGAATATTTTCAAGATCAATTAACTCACTCCTTACCTGTCAAATAATAAGTCTGAGCTTTCTTAGTACAGTAAATTTCTGCCACTCTATTAACAGTGTCACTACTGTTGATATGTGTATGTAGAATAAAACCTGTTCACATATTAATTTCTCTGGTTTTTTATAACATTTGAACAATACTTTTCTGGTGCTGTTTGCACTTGAACAGTTGAGACTTTGTCAAGCTCGTTACTCATGAAATTAGTGCTAATGAATGTGCTGTGGAATATTCAGAAGAGTAAAATTAGCTCACTGGAGGTAATTTTAGAAAGGAAATATCAATATTAAAAAGAACAAACCTTGCAGCAAATTCAACACTTTTCTCTTCAAAGCAATAAGCTTCCCACTTTGCCTTCTCATTCTCAAACCAATCAGCCCACAGTTGAATATTGCAGAAGCTATTAGGAATGCAGCTTCAACAATTAACCATATCCGACTCCCAGATGAGAAACTGAAACAGAGACATTTTCATCAAAGTATGTTTGTTTATGTTTGTACAGCATTATTCCACAATTTTCTATTCAAAGAACAATAAGTTTCCAGACCGCCTTTTCAATTTTCATTCTCAAACCAATCAGCCCCAAGTATGATAGAGACTATTAGGAGCACAGTTCAACAATTGTATCTGGCTTCCTCCTAATGAGCAACTGAGGTAGGTATAACTTGCAACAGAATTACATGACTATATTATCTGAATTAATTCAAGGTAGCTTTGCATAGTCTGCATTTATCTGTTGGCTTTTCCATCAATAAAACAAGCTGAGATTAAATTCATCTCACAATCGAAGAGCGTTATTCCAGAACGCACTAAGTCCAATTTACACTTTTTGTCGGTAGAAACAAATCTTAAGTGAAAGACAGATGGAATTAAATATCAAATTCCTCTTTCCACATATAGTAAAAGTATTTTAAGAGTAACTTTAGAGACATGTTAAATGAGATCTTTGTAAACTCGTACATTAAATAATGTTGTTGACAAATTGTGCGATTCTGCAAAACGCTCCAAGTCCATAGACTTAGCTCCTTCTGAAACATTGACATTACTGAGGAAAATCTTTTGTTCACTGATGGCATTGTCTTGTCATAAAATATATTTGAAATTGAATTAATTGACTGATGTGTGCATATGTGTGAGAGAGTGGGTGAGTGTGTGTGTGAATAGGAGAGCGTGAGAGAGAAATAGTGTGTGTGTGTGGATCTACTACATTTAGATTTTTAAAAATGTACAATTAACAATTACAAAACAAAACAAAAAAAAATTGTGCAGTAATCATTGAAAACAGACAGACAGGTTTTAGTTTTATAAAATAAGTGATCTTTCAAATGGGACCAAGTCCTGTAAAGATGGGTGAACCAGATGCAAGTTGTCGCCCTCTTTATATTCAAAATAAATTTAAATATCTGCTTTCTAAGCTAAACATACAATGTCTGTCAATTATTTCCTAAATTCAGAGTGTTGCAAGCCTCAAAAATTAATTAACATCCTCACAACAAGAAGATTCTATAGTTAAACTCTGGCTCGATACCAACCTTTAACGTCCGAGGAAGTGACCAACACGGCGCAAGCGCAAGGACTAATCGCGTTTTGGAAAGCCGGAGAGCTTTGACTTAACCCCTTTAGAAAAAACGGCAATATTTTACCAGCTTGGTTAATGTGGATTAAGCTTGTTTTGAAGCATCAGCAAATCATAGGATGAAAAGAGAGCAGGAATGCCTTGGTGTGAAACACTTAGCTAAATTTTCAACGAAAGTGGACTTAGTGCCTTTTGGAAAAATGCTCTTCAATCTTAAATAATGAAATTATCTTGTTGACAAAAAGAGTTTCTCCCAAACTCATACACCAAATGTCAAATTTCATGTATCACAGAAGATTACCTTTCAGCTTCTTCAAATGATGCAGCAACAAGTAAAGATACTGCCATGAACAGGACACACAGGAATGATACTGGAGTGAAGTAGGATGACCTGTCCAGCATATGAGAGAGGAATCTCTTCCGCCGAGTCCTTCGCAGTACATCTTCATGGTCATTGATGACCTTGTTCAGTTCCTCCTGAAGTTTCTGTAAGGCTTCAGATGTGCTCAGACCCATTGTGCATTAACAGTGCATGCTGGGAATTAAAAAACAAACTATTTAAATCAAGAGCACAAGTTCTACTGAAAACAGATGTCCATGACAGTGATCATTACTATGATACTGATGCAATCCTGTTTCATGCTACTGATCCAGCGCGCATTCACTAAATAAAATATGTACATTATAAAAAAAATGCACTTTCTTATGAGAACACTGATCAGGCTGTTAATTTAAAACTGTATCAATGCAGGAGTTACACTGTTTTGTAAGGCACCTGTACAAAACACAAGACAGACAAATTTTAACCTTTTCACATAGCACTGGTTGCTGCACTTGCCTTCCTACTGAACTCTTCTTACTCGATAGGGTCCTTTCCCTGTATAGTCCAGTATCTGAAAATGGTTGTTAAACAAATAAAATGTAGCTAAAATCCTCAAGGGACTGGTGCACTGGTGCAAAGGGGTTAGCAACAAGCTGCATGCAGTGTACTGGTCGTTGTAATTTGGGGCCCTCCCTGGTTCCCTGATGCTAAAAAAAGGTTTAACTGTTTAAAAGTAAGAAAAGTACTGGTCTAGATCTACAATGCTACATGGACCTTTCCTTGTACTTCAGCAGATTTTGACAAGATGTTGTATTCACAGATCTGGATAGGCCTAGATTACTAGTCTAGATCTACCTGATTATGTCGTATCCTTTTATTTTCTTGTTTGACTTGGTCCTGAGACCATGCAGGTTGTGCCATGTTATATTTAGACTGTCTATATCCCTTCTGATTGATAGTGAATGAGAAGGCCACATTATATTTTATGCAGCTGTTGTTTTTTTTTCTGTCTTTCTGGTTCTGTAAATCTAACCTGCCGCGGCCCTAGATAGCCCTTTGGATCTAGTCTAGATCCTAGTGTAGGCCTAGACTAGGTAGGCCTAGATCTAGTCTAGTGAGACTAATCTAGTCCAGGTAGTCTTCTCTCGCCGCAGAAATTATCGAGCTAAGCAACGAAAGATGGACAAATAACAGCTGAATGCAGACAAATAATATGTCTCAATTAATACCATTTATGCAGTCATGAGACACATCAGACTGCTCCTTGGTCGATCACTTTTTTTTGACTCTCTGTAGTTCATAAAGTTTCATTGATAAAATTTGAGAAGACCTCGTCCTCTGGATCATCCTCTGAGATCCTAAGCAGGCACTCTTCTGTTTCTAAAACGCATAAACTCTTCTCAAAATTTTACTTTTTATTGTAAAGCAGCACTAGTTCTAGTCCAGCAGTTGAAAAATTCCAAATGTTTGTGTTCGCCGTCGCCAGGGCACGACTGATTCTTCTGTCATCCCATGACAATATGAAGCAAGTTGGAACAAAACACAACCCCTAGGTAAGACATGGCCGTTATTTTGTTGTGGCCAAAATGAGTGTGCTAAAATGAGTAGCTTGCAAAGTTGATTCCAAAGACAAATGATGTTAGTTATGCATGGCATGGCATAAAATATCCGGTCTCTGCCCATAAGGGCTTAAGGCGTCGAGGCGTGCAGACGTGCTGGCTAACACCAAACTCGTTTGCCGGTTACCGTGGTAACAGGCAGTGAAAATAACCTGACCAGTCTCTGTTTACTACAGGCTAGTGGTAATTTTGTGTGGGAGAAGTTCACGGCAGCTGTTGGCAGTGTTGCCATCTTCAAGCATTGTTGTGTACATCATTTGGGGTAAAGTGAGTGCTTGATTACTGTAACCAATGCGCATTAATTAGGAATAGACTTGAATCTACCGCTAACTCAAATATAAAGCCCTGCTGTTATTATGAATTAAATAATAAACCTAGTCTAGACTAGTCTAGATCTACTTGATTCTGTTTCCAGCGTATCAGTAATTTTTTTTTAAGAATATGCAAATACAATCCCATTAGGCTATGCCTATAGGAGAATAGTATGCTAAAGGGTCAGTCAGACAGACATACAGAATGGTCCAGCTCCACAACTAGGGACTGAGAGATGTTCTATTTTATCTCTGGCTCTCTCTCTCTCTTTCTCTTTCTCTCTCTTTTTCTTTCTCTTTCTTTCTGTGTCTTTCTCTGCCTACTGAAAAGGTTAGATTAGACACTTTTAAAATGCGAGTCTTATATGAGAAGAAAGAAAGGAAAAGGCATTTAGTGATACCTACTAAAATAAAAAAAAGAAATGTGCCGATCACAATAACTGTGTCAAGTATCACCTAGATGACCTGTTCACAGTGCATCTACACCACATTTTTGCAAACAGTTCTCGCACTGACCTATGAGAATCATCTTATATTGAGGATGGCCTTTATCCAATATCCCAACCTGGTATTGAAAGTATATTACAGTACAGGTGGTCTTAGTCTAGAATGAGGAAGTTCATACATTTTAAGTTGCTTATTTAGCCAAAAGCAACAGTGATTTGAATTCAGAGGCGTAGCATAAATATGAGACTGAGATTACCAACATATTGTCTATTTGTTTAATACAATTTAATTAGTACGATTTCGTCAATGTGTCAGACAGTTTTCTTCGCCAATAATCTGAGAGCCTATATGTAATTGGGTGGAAGGAATGGGAACTTAATACTGTCTTACAGATTCAGCACTCCCATAGCCACAGCGCAATGCATTCAAAAGCAATGTAAAGAGAAAAATGTTTTATAAAGGTAGCCAATAACTTGAGAGAAAAATTTGCTTAACGCTATTCTGATGGTATTTTATGTTTCTTTTAACACAAGATCTCTTCCATGCTTGACATCTCAAGTTTTGTTTTATTATTTCTTTTGTCGATGAGAGGCTTGTGATGGTAGTCTAAACCATTCAAAGGTTGTCAGATTTAGCTCTTTCATTTTGAATTATTTGAAAGCCCCTGTCTCCCAAATAACTGACTGGCTCCTTGGTTCTTTGTTAGTACCAACAGAATTATAGCAGAGCTGATTGTTTCTATTTCAAAAATACCTCTACTGCTCTCAAACTGTGTGGTATTTCAAGTGATCAAGATTCTGTCATAATTGCCCCACGAACACGAATCAAAGAATAGTCCCAAAACTGTTTCTGTTTAAAGCGGACACGCACATCAAAAATAATTTTCTATTTCCCAGTATTTTTTCTCTATGAAAATGATCTATGGTGCATACTGAGACAATTTGGTGAAGAAAGAGCATCAGTCTGTTACCGCATGTGTGTGTAATATGACTCAATAAAAAGAACTGGAGTGAGAGATTTGCTCTTGCGACTAGTTATTTCCCTTTTCCAAACAGCAGCAGCTTGTGACAAAAATGATGACGTCATTGAAGTTCCAGCAACTACAGACATCTATATCTGACAGTATATTACTCAGCTATTAATTAAGGTTTTGGTGATCCAAATTCAAAAGTGAAATTTGACTGTTTATGCCAGGTAAAGTATTCTGCATTTGTATTGCCTCAGCATGATTTTATTTGGCACTGCTACCATTTAAATTTACAGTAGAATTAAAAGATTCATATTTTTTTTTTATCATATTGTTACTTATTAATCGTCCATCTGCAGAGCACTGGCTAGACAGCTTAGCCATGCGGGTAGAGTGTATTTGATGTAAGCTTATGGCTGCCACACACGCACGCAGCGGGTGTAAGAATTCGGACTTTCCAGACTATAACCCTGTAGGTTGTCTGGGGTAGGCAGAGGCATTATATCATGTTGATAAAAACTTGATAGACTGTTTTATCGAAATAACAGGCTATCCTGTGATTTAACATGGTCTGTAGGACAATGCAGCCTTCCTCTAGCAATCATTTCTTATGTTGCTTTAATCTGTGTAAAAAGGCTTAGGGTAACTATAATACCTATGTGTATCCAACATATATGCAGCTCTAGTAAATTATCTCATGTTATGTCAAATCTTGATCCCAGTTGGCCCTTTCCAGACATGGTTTGGCTCTTATTGGGCTCTCTTTCGCANGGGGGGGGGGGGGGCAGTGCTTAGTTTGTGATTTGGCTGTGGCTTGAAAAATTTATAAAAATGGGCTGACAAGCGCGCACATTACCATATACATTAGAACATTGCATAGCTCGTGACAAATACAGCTTTAATTTGCTCTGTTTAATGGAAATCATTTCTAAAATCACTAACCCTCTCCCTGTTTCTTTTGGATGAAGCAAGAGGAAGGAAATCCTCATACCTTTCTTTTGTTTTCATTAGAAGTGTTTTGCCATAGCGTGTTTAAGTGGTGTCACTGTTGCTGAATGTCATCGCTGCTTAATGAGAACTTTATTGGGATTATTTTACATTGGCAGTTTACTGCATGATGTGTAACATGAAAATACCAGTGTTGACAGAGACAGTGGTTTTTTTTGTCATGCTCATAAGCATTAGTGATTTTAGATAGTTAGCAATAGATGTTGATATTCTTAAAGAGGAAAGAAATATCTGATCCAGCCGAAAATAACAGCATATCAAATATGCAACATTTGGTAGCAACAAATAAGTTTGGTGAGCAAACCAAAAGATATGTCAACATCTTACAACATCTTTTCAGCTGCAAACATGGTGCTAATGAAATATTATTCAGCACAGGCAGTGTTAGCCAGACCTTTTCAAGGACTGTAGAATAAAAGAACTGGTGTTGTTAACATAAAGGTACATATGTTTTGTGATAACATGAGATGATGATGATGTACAGAAGTGTGTTATGTTACCCACTCAAAACTTGGGCCTGAATTATAGGTTATCAATTTAGGGTCATTTCATCTCTGCATGGTATCTGATGAGTTACACTGGTGTGCATGAGACTGATTTCGAAAGGAAGATAATATACTAAATACAAAAGGAGCACTTGAATGTTGGAAAACCTCCTATTACATATAAAACAGTGTTTTTTATTTCAGTGGACACTGAAGTTGTTAATGAGCTTTTTAAAAGCTTTGTATGTCAACATTCAAGCTGTCCAGTATTATATATATATATTTATCTCTCTCAAGACAGGTCTAGGTTTTCACGGAATACCTTCCATACTTTGTAATATGATATTTTACATAATATAATGGTTATAATCTTTTAATATTTTTCTATTTGTCATTTCTTTTCTAGTCTGTTGCCTGTTGTCAAGCAATGGCAGGCATGGGATCCCCATTACTTGAGCGATTTGAATCTGTCAAGAATCGCCAAGGGAAAGTTCCAGCATCATCTGTACAGTTTCAGACAGACTCTTATCACATTTTAGACATTGAAGTAGATGATCAGGGAGTTGAGACATGCCAAACAGGAATTTGTGATGTGCATAGGAAGGAGCTATCCCTGCTTAAGTATCATGAGATCCCAGAATTCTTGAAAGGAAACCCTTATGTTATCCACGGCTACAGATCCATGCTTCCATTTTCTATGTGCATGAGGAGGTAAAGTTTGGACAGTTGATATTAACTAGTAATACAAAATTAATTGTCAGATAATAAACATGGAAGTTATTCTCTGTGACTATAAGGCAATATAATGGGAATTATGATATAACAGACAGGCAACTACATGTTGATAAAAAATGATGAACTCTATTCCATCCCCTGTTCAGTGTTGCAATGATTAACTGTATTCCATTCCCTGCTTAGTTGAGACCATCAGATTCTGTTCCGTTCATTCTTTTCACATCTAACAAACTCTGTGCCGTTTATGTTTTCTGCCAAAAATAGCAAGTGTTTCCAAAACAGCTGATTTTGCACCAGGAGATGAGGATTACGACTTCACTTAATGTAATTTTGTGTGTGAGTATTTTTCATAGTGAATTTCAACGTCAGGTGCAGAAGTTGTTGCCACATAAGTGACTATTTACATAGGGGTTTGGAGCAAATGAGATTGACATCTCCCATCCCAACCCATTTCCAGCCTGCACCCCCTACATTCCTAAATTCAAAAACACAAAATCCAGAATCAAAAGCTCTTGCACAGAAGTCAGTTTTAACTGTCACATAATAATAACAATTTTGTATGAGTGAAGTTTGTACTACAAGGAAAGAAAATTTGGACCCTTTTATACAATACTATATTTATTATCATACAATGGTTATATTTTTTGATACTTTCTTGTTTTCCCAGTCTTCTGTGTTGGACCAATGAGACTCTGAATATATGGTCTCACCTGCTGGGCTTCTGTTTCTTTCTGCTGCTTACTTTGTATGACAATGTTATTGCTTTGCCCCGAATGGAAGGATCCCTTGGTGACCATATCATTCTGACCATAGGACTGGGGTGCTTTATGGTAACAATTTGTCATCATGTTATATGTCATTGTAGAAGCATTTATCAAATTTTACTGGATTGGTTAGGAGAATTGATAATATGTAATGATTGTAATGAGGTTTGTAAATCTTATATCCAGGCACTACCCACTCATACAATTTCACATTATTATTATCACCCTAATAGACCTTAGTTCATTCAGTAAATTTTTCATCTTTCGAGAGATTATATTATGCCATCTAGATTTTACAGGCACTAATCACTGTCATTTGGACAATTTCTTACACTGCCTACAGCCAGGTATATTAATGATGGGTAGACTGAAGAAAATGTGAATAGAATATGTTTCTAAGGCATTTTCAGTGTGTCCATGATAGTAAGTTAGTTAACCCACAATCTGTAATCACCCAGTCATGCATCAGTGGTTTTTCAGGACCTGAACTTTGTGTTGTAGGGTTGATGTTATTTCAGTGTATCTTCCATACTCAGATTCTGTGAGTGCATGCCTATAATACAAACTTTGGTTTGTTTATATGATTTCCTGTTTTTGTCTTTTTTTTTTTCTTTCTTTTTATTTGAGTGTTCAGCAAGTTTAAGGGAAATGTGGAAGGATAGCTCCATTAATTTAGTAGACAGCTAAATTTTCCACTTCTTTCTCCCTCATTAGTTCTGCATGCTGTGCTCCACTGGATTTCATATCTTTTGCTGCCACTCTGAACGTGCAAGCCGTCGATGGTTAGCTGTGGACATGACTGGTGTGTCTATAGGAATTATTGGCTGCTACTTGCCAGCTGTTCACTATGCATTTTACTGCCTCTCTGTAAGTTTTGTTATGCAAAACTGCAAGTTACACATCGGTGTTAAATGTGTGTTTATATTTTTAATTAGCCCCAAAATTCAGCAGATAGATATTATTACAAAGTAGATTTCATAATGTTAATGATGTGGCTTATAAGTTTTGTATCAGGCTAATGTGCGCTGTTGTGATTGTGCACGGTTCTCTTCATGGCAGTCTAGATCACTCTAAGACATTCTCAGCTGCCTGGAGAGCAAACAGTGCCATTGCCATTTATAGGTGCTGATTACTAGCATTCTGACAATATCTTTCACAGCCCATAGCAAGGTACCCATTTTACAGACAAATGGACTGAGAATGATGAAAATGAAATACTTTCCCAAGGTATTTACATGACCATGATAGGAATCTAACCATCAGCTGTTAGAATTTGAGTCCAGCATTAAACCACTCTGCCATTCTGTGTCAGTGTACTGCTAATGAGAAGAAATTAGAATATTTTAACATTATGATGGGGAGGCGGAGATGTAGAGGAAGGCCAGTTCTGTTTGCTTTCATCTTGGTCTTAGGTATTCAAAACAGACAGACTTAGAGCACTGTTGCACTGTTCAAAGGCAAGGAATCCAGTTATATAGTGTATAGTTGACATTATATTTTAATGTTTTCAGATATGGCGGGATGTCTACATGATTATTATTACAGTGCTATCAGCCTGTACTATAGTATTTCAACTTCATCCTCGTTTCTTCACTCATCAATGGTATTACACCCGCATGGCAGTTTATGTTGGTCTATCTGCCTATGGAATTATCCCCACTATTCACTGGATCTATCTCAATGGAGGAATATCTACTCCACTGGTCCAAGTTAGTATTTGTATACATTGTTTAGTTTCAGAAATTGTAACTATTATTCTGCTAGTTTAGGTCACTTAAAACTCTTTGTCTGTGTGCATGAAAGTGGTAAATGCTCTTCATATTCATTGATATATATTGGGATCAGAGATTTCACTTCAACGGGTAAAATATTCCTGAAAACCTCTCCAGAAAGTGACCAATTAATACTGCAATTTGCCAAAAATTACTGAAAATGTTGCATCTTTCTAGTAGAAAAAGTTTCAAATATGATTTATATTAACATCATCAGTACTATAAAAAATCTGTGATCCTATTTGGGATGTATCTCATTGAGAAATGAGAGGTAAAGATATGAATGCTATTTCTATCCTGATAATTTTTTTTCTCCTGATTCCTTGCTTGCATGTCTAAGAAATCTTGGAGTTAGAAATGAGGAGAGGATGATTTGTGAGGCTTATTTTTTCTTTGGTCTGTAACTGCAGTCATTTTTCTTTCAGATGTTTGTCCCCAAAGTCACTATGATGTACATGCTTGGTGGTTTGGCATTCACCTTCTACATAACCAAATTACCAGAAAGACTTTTTCCAGGTTTGTCAATTTTTTTTGAAGTTATTGTGACCAGTACTTGTAATTTCTAAGCAGCTTTGTCAGCCGATTGACAGCTAATGATATTTGAAATAAATCATGAGAAAAATTATTGCAGTAACTGTTGCTGATGTTTACTTTCACATAAACTTAAATACAAGTTTCAGATTTTACCTCCAGATTTTGCCTTACCTTTATTTTCATAACATGTATTACACATACAAGCTCTTCACTCAAAATGTACACCAGTGCAATGCTGCTTGCTTATTATTGCTGACCTAATAAAAATTTTGGATATTCTGTGTAAAAAACTGTAATTCAAGAATGTTTATGTTATCCAGTGATAAACTGTGATATTATATGTGATTATTAGATTTTTTATTTACATGGTGGAAGCTTTGTATTTCCCTTTTAGATTTGCGTTGACAAAGACAGTGTCTTTCAGGTTTGATTATTTTCTTTATCTTTAGGTAAATTTGACTTCATTGGTTCCAGTCATCAGATCTGGCATACGATCATTGTCATAGCATTCTGGTATTGGCACAAGGCCGGGCAAGAAATACTGCTCTTCAGAATATCTCATGAATGTCCAGTTTGATATTTTCCTTTTATAGGATTTTATATTAAGATATTTTTAGGATTTTATGTAAGCTTGTTTTCATCAGTTTTTATAGAAATATTTTTTATAGGATTGCAAGTTGATGCTGATGTTGACTTTCCCTGTAATTTAGACAAAGGGACACATGCAAAACACTGCATGATACAATCATAGTTTTAAAAAAATCTTCAAAATCAATCCTCTATAAAAACCTCATGAGGTTGGATATGGCAGAGCATTTTAAAATAATATGTAAGTTATGCTCATAAGCAGCATGTGGTCTTAGGAGTGTAGACTTTAAGCTGATGAACCTTTAATATCAAGGGCTAATGTTTACAGACTGGACTGCACTTTCAAATTTTCAGCTTTTTGAACCTAGGTAGAGGTTTGTCCTACTTGGGAGTGAAATGTTTGCACTTGTGCATGCAGTGATTTTTGCAGTTAGTTTCTTAATGTTCATATTTTCTTCTGCACATTTTTTTTTAATGAATGATAATCAAACTGCGATTCATTATTGTTTAAAATTAGAATGCTCAGGGAAATTCCGAGGTAAAATGTTTATGCAGCTTTCATAGTTTGTGGTGACGTATGATTTGTAGTTATGTCATATGATCTCAGAATTTATTCCGCAAAAAGACAGTACTAACTGTAAAACTTCCCAATGAGACCAGTCTGGATTTAAGTCAGACTAGAGAACTTTTGTTGTCAGGTTTGAATCTCTTAGAGACCATCATGACAGATGGAGGCATGTGGGGAGGGTTTTCCTGGTGGTATGATCATTTTGCATGTTACAAACTAGAATCAAAGTCTGTTGAAAGTAAAAAGCTATTATTTTTGCCATGTGTGGTAATAATTTTGAGACATTCAAAAAGGTACTGCAAAGATCTCACTGTGTAGAAACCTGTTTTATTATGTCTCATTGATTAGTCTCATTTCATATCTGAAGGAATAAAAATTAAAAGCCTGCTATCTGTACCAATGATCTCTCAAATAAACACTTGATAAAAATGCCGTTAACTGTTTTATCACTGTTCTCTCTTGTCTGTTACTTTATACCCGTTTATAGAACACTGGAAGAGCAAAATTTAAAAGTGTCTGTGTCAGAAAATATATGTCACTTAAAGTGAAAATAATACCCCATCTTTTCATTCTTATCAATACTGTTCCCCATCTTTTCATTCTTATAATCTTATCAATACTGTTCCAAACTTGGTGATGAACTTTTATTGTTGCTCCCATTTCTCCCAAGGACAGGTTAGCATTTACTGGGCTAATGCTTGCTGTCTCACTTAGTGAGATGAAAGTGATGTGATAGTTGCCCAAAAGTGTTATGGTTGATTTCCTAAAGAGATTTACATACTGCTTGCTTGAATTTGTACATTTTCAGAAAGTGAATTAGTAAATGTGCTGTTTGGGGATAAGCTGATTTGTTTCTTTATCATTTATAAGCGTCTTGTGATACTGACCAAACTAAACAAATACAGAAATAAATGGGAGATGTAGTTTATTTATTTAGCCATTCCAGGATTTGGAAGGAGAGAGAGCCTCAGCTAGTCATCATATGTGCTCAAGCAATTTGATGATGAGGAGTGGGAATTTTATATGCAGTGGGAGACCGTAAATCACACATGACCAATGTCTCTTTTCAGAGTCACATCTGCATGTATTTATTGATGGAATGATTTCAATGTTGAATAATGGTTGATCCAGATTCATGATGGTGCACAACTTGTTCAAAGGTTTGTGTTCCTTCCTCCGATGTGAATGGTTCATTTAGCCAGGAATGGATTACTTATGTAAATGAGAAGCTTGCAACCGAGAATGGAAGAGGAGGCTTAGGGAAAAAGGTAGAAAGATGATATTTAGCTGAAATACAAATGTGATTCAGAGTTTTTCACAAAAAGCACTCATGTATATAAAACGACTACTCTTTTTTTTTTGTTTTTTGTTGGAAAACCACCACATTACATTTAGAGTAACTTTTTTTGGTTCTGTTCTCTTGCAATATATTTTTGTCATTTAATATAATATATTTGAATTGGAAGAGATTTTAATGTAGAAGACTTTGAATTGTGCAATTTTTTTATGAACAGGATTTTATTTGAAAACAGAGGTGACCTAACAATTTTGCTTCACTAGAACCAAATGGATTTTTCACTGCTTTAAAGTTTAATGACCATGTTTAAGCATTTTTCAATGGGCATGACTAATTTAACTAACTGACACAGCTGAGGGGATAAGAAACTGAATCAGTCATCTTCGTTGGCTGGATTGCAAATCTAGATTCTCAGGCGGCTCTTAATATTTAGTGGGAAATATAAATTCCCATATGCTGGTTTTGCCTAAACTGTCACAAGGTTTTTCTTGCATAAGGGTGCACTCTGACAATCATTCCAAAAGTATTATTGCCATGGTTTGGTGATGCATTTTTATTCATTTTTTTTCTTGTGCACGCATTTTTGTGTTGTTTTTGATATAATTGTTGTGTGAAAATTATAAACATGATAGATCATGTGTTATCTTATTTGCTTTGATTCTCTGTATCATTGTTTAGAACCAAGGTGGAAAAGAGAATAAAATAAATCGCTGTAAGGCGGTATATTAGTCAGTATGCCTAGTGCATTTTAAGATGAGCCCAAAATATTTGGTGGTAAGATCAGCCAGACCTTGAATGGGACACCTACATGTGCTAGCAACTTCCATTCAATGACAACTCGGAAGTATCATGAAAAAGGCTGGGCTTATAATGAGATTAGCAGTACGGGACACTGTTCATTTAAGATGTGTGTTTTCTGCCCTCTGAAAAGTTCTAGCTGTCCAGGAAGTGCAAATGAGAGGAGTCATTGTACTTCCAAAGACAAGTTAGGTTACAATTAATTTACAATCAACAGGTGCTGCATACTTCAGAGGCAGTGCTAGACAGCGAATGGCAAAATTTTAAAGGATGATTAACATTAGGGTCTCTCTTCAAATGAAATTTGGTCCTCATTATTTCATTCCACTCATATTTGTTGTTTTTGGGAATGGTAACTTATGGCTCTGTGACATTCTGCCATCCCAACCAAACTGCTCTGGCCCTCCATGAGTTAGTCCAGCATATTTAATGCTGCCATGAACATGATAATTGCCTTTCGCTTTGGCAACAGATTTAGATGCATGAAAATGCTGCTAGATTGTACATGATAATTTTTCTCAATAGTTGAAGGCCATATAAGGATTAGTGGGAAATCTATGGCCCAAAGATATACATATATAATGGGACCTAATGAAATTAATTTCAGGTAATAAGTTTATAATTCCAGTTGAGTGAGGTGTTCAAGTTAATGAGTAAAACTAAGAAAATAATAGTGTATTCTACTGATATTCTGTTTAAGTGTAGCAGTAGGTCACAAGTCAAAAGTATGTGGCTACAAGGAAATAAGTTTTCAAGTCATTCATTTAGGTGGCCAACTGTTTCTAAAGACCACAAGGACCGATGTCCCCTGTATGATTGTGGAAGTTTACCTAGATTGCAACCAAGCAAATTTAGGATTATCAGGATAGACTTAGTTGATCTGGAGGGAAGTTGACAAGTATGACTTATACTTTGTTGAATGACCAGAAGACTCAGCATAATGTGCAGGCAAATGTTTTGTTACAGGAGGATCTAGGTTTTAGAACTTCACAGGCAAAAATTACTTTCTGTGATAAAAGATTTTATTTAAATAATTATCAAAGGACTTATTACGGGTAAAATAATTGTACAGGAGGCAGCAACCCTCAGGGGAGATCCAAATGTTGTTAGTTCTGGTTACAACCCCTTCTTATTTGACCCACTCAGACTACTCTAGAACTTCAGATAACTCTAGAATTATGTGCTCAAAACCACATGAAAAAACATCATATGGGGCTTGTGAAACTTAGATCCTCTCAAAAAGCCATTTCTGACTCTTCATGAAAGTACATACTTGCAAATAAAAAAAGAAAAAAACTGGTCTACACTGGACATTTACCTAATATTCTGACAAAGGCAAGCCATTAATCATGGGGTCTTTTATTCTGAAATGTATAACATTCCAAAACTAATAAAGACACATTTGTACTCAAACAACAGATGACCTTTTACACTCTACAAGTTATAATACTTGTACAATAATATACAGTCAAACCTCTCAATACTGCCAACTCCCGGACCACGTCAAGGTTGGCTTTATAATGAAGTTGGCGGTTTAAAGAGGTTTCTACAAATCAGTATAAATTTATTGTATTAAAACCCTATAAACCAAATTATCTACTGTAGTATGTTTATCCTTTTAAACAATATTTCAACGCTGACAGTAACATGTATCCTCCAACCAAGGGTTCCTTATGGGGAGGGGTAAATGTGATGGATGGCCAATTAACAAACCTAGGATGTCAGCGTTAATTAAGGATGTGTGCAGGTGTTGATTCACAGTCTATTATCATGTGCACCTTTTCTCTGTTAGTCTAGTCGCAACTACTTCGGGGTCAACACCAGCACTGTGTGCTATCTAAATGTCATAGAAGAAGAAACCCAGCTTAAAATAGCAGCCACTTGCATGTCATATAATAGGGCCCACAAGCTGCGCTCCGGGTCAAATGTCAGTACTAACAGTTGTGTAGAGCTACATTTAGGTCAAACTAGATCACTGCTGTGTTCAGTGTTTTACTTTTTTTTTCAGTGGCGTTGACAGTATAACAGGGTGTTGTTTTTTACGACGATTACTGAAAGAACAGGAATGCCCAAATGTCGGCGGATTGCGGGGAGTGGTATGGTGGTATAATGATGTTATTTTCCACTATTTTTATTACACTGGATCGTTCAGAGGCAAAATGTAGGCGGTGTGTGGGCTGGCAGCATAACAGTGGCTGTATAACGAGGTTTGACTGTATTAAAATCTGTAATAAGCTCATTCAAAGATCCAAGCAAATATATATCTCAAATACACACCAAACACCCAAAATAGTCAACAAGTAAAGTATATGAAAAACATTTCTCATTGGCATACAATAACAAGTAAACAATACCCATTACAGTTAAATACGTGTAAAAGTAAATCAAACGTAAAATCACAATCTTTTTTTTTTCAGACTTGGACAAGAAGAAACAACTGGCAACAACTTGAGAAGGAATAAAAAATAGTAGTATTTTGGAAGGAGAAAAATATACAAATAAGTTATATGTTGTTAATGATTGATGTTAGGAATATGTACAGCCATAATGTATTATGCGGAAAGCTCTCTGCATATATAAGCATAATAAAACTATAACACTACATCCCTTTAACGGGGTACACAGAGACTGCTTTATACTTGATCTCATTATATAAGTACTCTGATACTCACTGAAGCCTCACAATGAGGCAGATAATTTACAACAAATCATGATGTATCTATCAAGGAGATATTATCAAGACACATTTCTCAGAGTGACGAATGTTGTTTTTGTGTAATTGCAAAAGGTATATTGTGCAATTTTGCTGATATCCTTCCTAACACTGTGGATCTGCTGTCACCCAGCAGTATGTAAATATACTGTTCTAGGGATTTTGGGTCAAAGATGAAGGTACAAATAAGTTACCTGTGGAGATTTCAATTCCTTCAATCCTTTGCCAGCCAACTGCTGGTACTTGTACAATTGTGGACCACACAGCACTGTAAAAGCACACTAATACGGGACTGAAGGTAATGTTTCATTACCAAGAAACCTTTACTCCTTGCCATTTTATGGCAGTGGCTGGGTGAAAATCTGCAAGTCCATTGAAACTATATCCAAAGAAATGAGAGCCCTATAAAGCACAAAAAAACATACAAGCAACATGATGTAATATTCCTATTTCACAAAGAAACTCTGTTATGCTATGAGCATATAATAATGTCTCCTGATATACACTTGAGAAATTTACTACAAAAATGCTTAAGAGGTGGGTTAAACTGCTATGTCTCTTGCCTTTTCTCCTAATCATGAACATTGTAACATATGCTTGGAACTAATGTTTAGTCCATCCTGTAAATACTGTAATAAGTATGTTTAGGTCAATATGTGTAAGCAGTCTACAGATATGTCTAAATGTGTGTGGCCACAATCAGATTATGGGTACATCAAAAGTTGCTCTCTACAGATTCCCATATCAAAATAAAAGGCTGAGACAAAATTTGAAAAAAATGCATGACCACCTCAAGAAATCAGTTTCTTTCCAAAAATGTTGGTATCTGAAATAAAAAGGCAGACTAAAAATAAATCAAAAATTATTCTTTCCAGCTTTAGAAACAAAAGATATTTTATTAAAGCTAATCATAAGAGATAGGTCTGACACAATTACATCAAACAGCAATGTGTTTTCCACAAATAACTACAAGACCTTGAGAATATGTGGTAGAATACACACATTTTAAAAGCAGCAGGGTTCAGGCTAATATCTGGATTGCTGCAACTCTTTTACCATTACACTGCATTTTCTGCTTAAATCTAACATGCCAGATAACCTCATCAATATCAGCTCGGAAATGCAAAACAGATGGCGAAAGAATATTTACGATAATGACTACCACCTGGCAATAGCAGCAAGTGGGGTGATCACGATAAAATTCACCTCTAGCACAGACCTTATGGTCACTGAACTTGAGGGCAGTGTACACTAGAGTGGTTGATGACATTAAAAATTTTAAATGTCCCCAAATACATGTTCAGGTTCTCAGTACAATCTTGTCCGATCACTTTCAGATTACCCTCCTGCAGAGGTTCATACGAATAACCATTTGAAAAAGGCACAATATTTAGGACAGCATGTTCTTCATGCTGGTTTTACGGACAGCCACTCACTATGTGGAAGTTTACATCTCTTTCTTCATGATCAATATCTGTCCATGGAGTAAGCTTCAGCAAGCCAGTACAGGCAAGGAATAAAATGTGCAAGATGAGCATACAGAAGATGCACAACCTCAAACTCTTGAATTCGCAGCCATCTTGTTGCAAAGCTCTAGTCTCTTGCTCCATTCCTGTGTGTTAATTTGAGATCTTGAGGTTCTACTGTACTCTGAATCATAACAGTGGACAACTGTACATTACATACTATTTCATATGTAAAAAACAAAAAAAATAAAGGAATGTTAACAAACCATACATAATCAAGAGTGTCAACAAATCAGCCAATATGAAGAGAAACATGTGAAACTTATAAAATGATCTGTCGATAGGTCACAGGTTTTGTGGGAAGTCCATAATGCTTCTTGTCTCATCCACCATTTTCAACACCCATCAATTTTCTGCTTGCATCTCTTGTCTTTCAGGTTGCCTGTTACAGTGTTACTTGTTTAGTGTTGTGTCTAGTACCATCTCCAGAAACTGATAAAGATGGGAAAACAAATAATTTTGTTAATAGATATAATTACTGCCCGTCAAAACTTCACATCAGACTCATTTGTTTCCCTACATACTCCAGCGTAAAATAATATCTTTCAACTATAGTTTTCATCATTACGACTGCAATGCCACAGCTCATTTTCTCTTTCCTCCATTCTATGCATTTCCCATTCATTCTTACATCTTCTTTTGACACAAGTGAGCCATTTCTAGTCTACCACTTTAGCATGTCATGAACTATATCTCTTTCTGTAGTACTGTGTACAACCACAACAAAAACTTTTCAGTGCCTCAGTAGACAAAATGGAGAAGAGCATATATGCTAGAAAGTCACAATTGCTGTAACGATACCCGTAATTTTTTTTTCCCCTTCACCCCAGCCCTCAGAATCTACCCCTCCTTCTCCTTTGTTTCTCTCACATCTTAACCTCCACACCACATCAAACACAATGAGCAGGCACATAACATAATTATTGCAAAGATGATGGTTTCTAATGAACATCTATTAGCAGTAATGCAATCTCATAGACTCAGCACATAAAAGACTGAATCTTCATTACACTGTTGCTCAGTACGCACAAAATGCTACAGTTTCCTATCTGTCAAAGAGTTTCTAAAACCTTCCCTCAATGTGTCACTGTCACATTACTTTCTTCAAATTAATGTGTTCTGAAACTTGTTAAGAACTGGGCCGTAACAGTGATCTGATGTTATGAAAAGGACACATCATGACTGACAAGGGTGAAAGGGATAACAAAAAGAGATCCTTTCAATGTCATCTGCCAGTCACCCTCACTATCAAAACTGCGTAGCCAACTCCAAACAGGGATATCACCTTACCTCTTCATAGCTAATTCTAATCTGTCCTGATTGGTTGGTATCTTTAACTCTAAACTTGTCAGTTAAGGATTTGAGCATGACACAAGCTTGAATAAAGTCATCAAAGTTGATGTTGCGATTTCCCCTGCTGCGATCAAACACTTGGACCACAAGCTGGCTAAACTGGGGAGACCTGAAAATATGGCAGAAATGGTTATTATTATAAATGACAAGTGTAACCTCTAGGTATGCATATGTTTAAGTTTGTATATGAATCTCAGAAAATGAGTGAAAAAGTAGTCTTGAGAACAGTGAATGTTACAAGTAATGTGAAACTTTCACATTTCACATGGTGTTCTGTTGTTCACGATCCTACTATTTCAATTCAAGGACCACGGCAATTTCAGGCATGTCATTCACTAAACTCCATTGTTACAGTTTATGTTGGCCATACCCTGAAACCAGTGGCAAATGTCTGAAGACTTTCACTGACTGCAACTATTTATACCAACACAGTAATGCAACCATCATACCACAAAACAATAGTTATTTAATGATGTCTCCAACAGTTGCAAGGCACCTAAAAGGTCAATTTCCCGTCATGCACTGACAGTAGTTAGAATGACTAAATCTGGCTCTCGTCCTGAATTTGTTAAACCCCCACTAACCACCCAAATGCATCCTACTGTAAAGTAGTACATTAATTAAAGAAACATTTTTCTCATTGTTGCAAGAAAACATTTTACATACTATCATTACTTACAATCTGTAACCAAATGTCTGAAACGCATTTCCAAGTTCATTTGCATCAATGTTTCCTGACCGATCTGAGTCAAACCTGAAACAGCAGTAGAGCAATAATGTAAATAACATGTGGTCAGATAAATTTTTAAAATAATAATAAATGATAATGAAAAGAGATGTAAAAACAGATGGTCAAGCAAATTTTAAAACCCTATTGTTCATAAATCAAACAGTCTATCAAGCAAAGGAAATGGATAGGTCAGCTGTAAAACAGATTTAAAATTATATGTACAGTATGAAAAAGCTATTCCAAACTAATGGCAAGTGGCAGCTTCTCCTAACAGTGGTTTGATTTACAGTTGAAGAGTGTCTACCATGTCCATTTTAAAAGTCTTTTAAGTTGAACTAAAGGGAAATGATGATTATTCTGGAATATAATAGCCTTTATTTACTTTAAATGTCATAACTCTTGGGGAATTCAGATCTCAAGCTCAAGTTTGTTTTTATTGAATTAATAAAGAAATGTGTCTCTGGAAAAATCTATTATATCTTTCAATCAAACATGATCGTAGGAAGTTTTGGAAATATGCTCTCCAATTTGTAACCAAAATTACTGACTTTATTTCTTTATAACCTCTTGCTTCTTGTGACCACATATGATAATATCAATGGAAAGTTCTCATCTTTGATGTTCTTCACTTGCATAAACATTTTTTGGAATATTTGGAAGTCTCAAAATAGTTTAATCTCTTTAAGAAACTATAAATACTAAAAAATAACCTATAAACCAACCAACCGACCAACCACAGGTAATTTTAAAGCTTCGATTTGCCCAAATAAATATGTATTATCTTTTGCTCAAACACACTTTCATGCATGGCCTACCTGTCAAAACATGATTTCCAGTCTTGAATGTATTTCCATAGGGCAGCAAATTCATGGATATCTATAGTGCCACTTCTGCAACAGTAAGAAAAGCATATATTTACTACACTTGGTCAAAAAGACAAGAGTGCTTCCCCATTTCACACAGTCAAATGGTGTCATATCCCATTATAACTATTTGTTACAATACAGATCATACAGGTGGAGTGGAACATTATCAGCATATTTTTTCCTGATACAAGCAAGATCTATGTGGTCATGATTTCTGCCAGAGTATGCGGACTTTCTTTTCCAATGATAAATCAATGAAACAAACAGGCCTATCAATAGCAAGACATGTACATGACATATATATATAAAAGAAAATACCAGATCACAACAGTAATACATTGACGGACGATACATTAATGCATCAACTCTTTATACCCCTTAGACAATCCTTTTTTAAAAAATTTAAATAGATTTACGGTTTCTTCATGGGTATATTTCAAGCTCTCTTTTAACAATAAAATAGGTCCAAGATGTCCGCCAGATGTGATGGAACTTTTTATTAACGGTTTTTTTTTCATGTTACATCTCAGAGTCTCTGTCATTTTGAATGCGAAATGTAATGGCGCGATGACCCAAAATGTCCTGTTCCTCATTGTATTTTTGTTTACATTAAAATATCATGAACCTAAGTGATTTCTGATATCAATCTCTGATGTTTTTTAAATACATTTGCATATCTGAATAAATTACTAATTCATCTCTTAAGAAAATGCACCATGAAATTCAGATAACAGACTCGGTTGTTTTTCAAACACAAATGCATATCTAAATAAACTACTAATTCATCTCTTAAGAAAGTGCACTTGCATAGTTTTGGTAAAATTTTCTCGAACTAAACTTATCCCTGTTTTCTTTTTGAAATCAGCATGGTCAACTATTATTATTCAGTAGCTCAGCCAGTAAATTTTCGTGCATCATGATTCATGAATTCCAGCCACCTAAGCAAAAAATCCAGCTGTCAGCAGTCTTTATTATTACTTTCCACTGAGATGAGTCTGGTTCCAAAGTCTAATATCATCACAGTTGTCCCAGAGTAAATCAATACACCATTCATATAAATATTGCTCTCCATGACACCACTATATAATAGACATAAGAGGGGATTAATATTATTGATGCCGCGTGCCAAGTAGACGGTGTTTATTACGATGATGAGTTCTTTTCCGTTCTTCTTCTTCTTCTTCTTCTTCTCTCTCTCTCTCTTTCTCTGTCACCCTCCCTCTCTCTCTCTCTCTCTTTCTCTCTCACTCTTTTTCCTCCTATGTTTTCTGCCCTATCTCTGTCATTTTCTGTCCTCTCTCCCATCGACCCTTTTTAAAACAAGATTCAAGAGTCAAAGTCTTTATTAGACTATAAACCAATAACAGAATAACATTAGAAGGCAGTTAGTTGCAAATTCGCATCTGCTACAGACCGTTATGGGAGAGCTAAGCAAGCGCATATATGGCATTACTGATGTTGCGATCATATTGCACGTTACTAGCGAGACATGGCACTCATACCTGATTCTAATTTTGTAACGCGCAATATGATATTCGCATGTCCACCTCTAACATGACAGTCAGTAAGAAATCCGAACTTGAAACTATATTACATAACTGCATTTTTCTTATCATTTTACCTTTCTGACTTTATTCTGGATTTCCCTATTGCTATTTTCCCCTTTCACCTTTCATTGACTAACATTTATTTCTATACTAAATTTTAAATCCTGTCATTCTCTCTCTACCCCCAACCTTCAAATCCTTCACTGCCGATTTCGCTTTCTCTTTTTCTCTCCCATATCTCTCCTGCTCTCTCGGTTCAACAATATCTTTCACATAGTATACAGAATGACACCGACACAAAAAAAAAGTGAACGCACGATTTTCACCATGAAATCAAGAGTTTTTAAGATATATAATTGGAATTTTTACACTGTATAGCTGAACCATATGGAATTTTCACACTGTATAGCTGAACCATAGATATAAAAATTCCTTGAAAATTTCACTCAGTTTCACCTATTCTGCAGAATATGGTAACCAGTCACCTTTGACATCTACAGTAGAACCTTAATACTAAGTATGCATGGAAAACGGATACTTTATATTAAGATGTATATAATATCGAGCTTCACCTGAATAATGAATTGAATGAATAACATTTACTTCGTGCATGTGAATTCCATACTTGATAACAAGGTCCACAGAAAAACGAACAACTGTATCACAATTTGTATCTTAAATTTATTATTTCGAATTTTCGCCCGTGGGGCCTCCTCAGGAGACTAACAACTAACTGAACTGAATAGACAAGGTGCTGAACCGAACAAACCTCACCCACTCTCAAGCACATACAAAAACAATTCACAACTCGTATACAAAAATAGAAGGCTAGGATTCACGATATTTAATTATCTTTCCTATCGTAAGACTACTCTCAGTCTGCTGCTCCTGCCATCTTTACTTCACTCAACCTGTGATTACTTTGCCTGTGAGTCTTCAGTTCCCATCTTTTTTTTCTTGCGATTTCTTGCTTCAGTGCATTAAAAATTAAAATTTGAGGGGGATTTTAAAGGCACCTTATAAGTCTCAACGTATACGCCAGTCTCGTTGGGAACAAGAATTAAGGACCTCTTCTCGATGGGCATGTGGGTTGCGGGTATCGTCTCGATGGGCATTAGGGCCAGGAATCCCGTCTCGATGGGTGTTAGGGTTAGGGATCCTGACTCAATTAGCTTTAGGGTTAGGGGTCCCATCTAGACGGGCTTTGGAGTTCGGGCTGGAGTTTAAAATAGATCTAATAGTGTGCTGGTTAACGTGTATGACCTATTCCAAAAACTCTTTAAAATATGAATCCTTCACTAACGAGTCTAACCAAATCTTTCAAATGCAACCTCCTCAAGAATCTTTGTAGAAAAATATCAGACTAGGACCTTTATTGATGTGGGCCTACCTTACTGATGTGGGCCTACAAAAGTACAGCATCATATTCAGCGAAAAATCGGAGCAAATGCCCATTGGCGAGGGCCAAAGGAAGAAGGAAACAAGAAACCATTTGGAAAAACACACAATCGTGACCTCACGATAAAAGATATAGCAATATTATTTTCATCAAAAGATCAGAAACTCATAAAACAAATCATGCGAAATCACACTCAGCGATGATGATTTCGATAGGATGATTTCAGTGTGACCCGCCTTTCGCCTTCGTAATGCCGTGTGAAATGAAAAAAAAAATGTAAAATAAAAACGACAAAAAAAACGCGTTAACATGTCACTGAATCTG